>DWJZ01000396.1:0-33522 GCA_018249125.1 Asbolis capucinus
CTGTATAAAAAATTAATTTTAAACTAGAGTTTTGCTAGAGGACCACATATAGATTAGCATTATTTATACTTATCAAATCTACTTAACATTTCAGAGTTGCTATGTAGTTTTTATTTATTTTTTAAATTTGTGTATCATAATGCTTTTTATGTTGTATTATTTTATATTTGACGCAGTGTTTGACTTGTGTTAACAGTTTTCTAAGCATAAAAAATCTAATTTAAAAATGTTCAAAGGTCCGCATGCGGCTCGCGGGCCGCGGATTGCTCTCTCCTGATTTACACGGAATTTTTAACAATGTAGCTAAAGACTCATGCTAATCATTACAGAGTCTATAAAGGACAAACAAACCAACATTGATTTTTATATATATATATATTAGATAAATATACAAATTTTCTAACTAAAGTAAGCGTATACTTTTTCTGATTTATCTTCGCCTTATCTGTAGATAAGTCAGTTTACTGTTATTTGAGTCAACAAACACCCAAAACTAGATACAAATAGATAGTGACCTTGGTCGGCACGCGAATGATAAACATATTTCGTATAATCTCTTTTGTATACATAAAAATGTTTGTTTGTCCTTTATAAACTCTGTAATGGTAGGAGATAGAGCACTTATGTCCTTAACAACTTAGTTCAGAATACTCTGGAAGAGGTTTTGGTAATAAAATTATACCGATCGGACACATGGTGGATGTGTTGATGCGTAGCAACGCGTGACGGGTCCAGCTAGAAGTATATAAATATTCTTTAATGTAGTCCATATCATATCCAGTATTAAAAACTAGGATGCGCCGGCGGTTTCGCTCGCTTAGTATGTTGATTAAAAGTAGTATATTCGTTGCCAGATTATAATCTATCCCCATAGTAAATTTATTCAGATCCGTTCAGTAATTTTAGCGTGACGAAGTAACAAACATCTGTCCATCCATCCATTCATTCTCACATACTTTTTTTATGGAGTAGCCGTAAAGAAATGAAATGAAAATTATTCGAAACTAGCTTTTACCCGCGGCTTCACTCGCGTTAAGTATTCTTATTAGTTATGGGGTGAAATTTATCAAAATCCTTTCTTAGGTGATGCCTACGTCATAGTAGCTATATGCATGCAAAGTCTCAGCCCGATCGGTTTAAAATTGACAGTTTCATACAAACTTTCATCCCCTATTTTATCCCCTTGAGGGTAGAATTTATCAAAATCTTTTCTTAGTGGATGCCTACGTCATAACATCTACATTCATGCCAGATTTCAACCCGATCCCTCCAGTAGTTTGGACTGTGCGTTGATAGATCACATACATATATTTAGATTTATATAGATTGGTTTTTACAAACTTTATTCGAAGCTCAAACGACGCCATCGCTTCAACACGAATTTGTTGAGTAGTGTGTGTGGTGTGTGTGTTTTAACGGTGTGTGGTCTTGGAAGAAGAGGCAGAAAGAAACTCCCTAGGAGTCCTTTTTCAACTCACAGTTACAGATAGCACCTACCTATATATTAAAGTCATGCCCAAGCATTTTTTTACATTAAAATATGTAGCTTATCTTATCCCAGCTTATCTTCGTCATTAAAATGCATGGCATGAGCATTAAAATTGACATTATGTCATTTAGCTGTCAATTATGTGAGTAAAATAAAGAAAAACAAGCTTTATTACAATATTTAAAAACAAGTTTTAATTATAGAGCCATAATACAAAGAAACATAATTTTATAACTGTTAAACGTTGAGGAGTTCCCTTGTCTGGAGCCCCTGGACATAGTATCAGGTCATGCTTATGATAAAAATGCATTATCATCAGGGCAGAAGTTATATGCAAAATTTCAGATCCGTAGTGTAAGAGGAAGTGGGCCTAATTAAGCTTGCAAGATTTGACCCCAACACTTTACAAACATAAATACAAATATACTAATATACAAACATACACTGCAAGTTAAATAAAAGCTTGTAATAACTGAACCTACCCTAATTAGACTTAGCTAAAGTAAACGGTCAGCAAAGTTAAAATGGCGGACGGGACTTAGAGCTGAACTGTGGAAAACCAGTTTAAAAGTTTACCACTTTCTTCTTAAGCCGCGCATTCACGGAAATGTCTTGCAATACATTTTCCTCGATATTTTGCTCATACGAGATTAAACTGTCACACTACTGGACTCGGATGTCCTCTCACAATAAATAATAATGAATATATATATTTGGTCAACTCACACGACCATCTGACCCCAAACAAATCGTTAGTTTATACTATCGTGATCAGACAACTATGTACTTACATATATGTTATTACCCAGACACACAAAACAGACATTCCTGCTCATTACAGAAAAGTGGTGCAGTCAGATTCACTAATCACTTGACCAACTGGCCTGTTAATGTGTAACAATATTCTGGCATGTATAGGCCGGCAGCTTGATTCGATTGTAAGTGAAAAAGTTAAGCACCACCGGGCGCGATCGGTAGGAGAATGGGAGGTCACTAGTGGCAACATTTTCTGGAGCGTAAATTTCTTTCAGATCCGTTCAGTAGGTACTTTTGCGTGAAAGAGAAACATATATCCATCCATCCTCACACACTTTCGAATTATTAATATTAGTAAGTTAGTAGAACCGGATAAAGTATTAATAAAGATTCTTAGTTTCAGGTTTGTTTACGATAATCTTTGAAATAAACTTTCGTTTCAATTTTATCCCTCACAAACGTTTTTTTGCAAAAAAGAATTGCCATATTATTTTTCGAGATGTATTCTATCTGCGTACTAAGTCTCAGTTTGTCGTGAAAGCTTCTCAAGGCGTGTTGGGTATTTTAAAGTAGAAAACCATTGACCTTGCGACACTGTTACGACATCTTTTGCTAACGCCATCTATGAAGCATTCGGGGCGTTTATTTGCATGTTGCCATTTTTAAAAATGGAAATGGGGAATCCATTTAAAATGGCAACGACACCTGCATATTAGTATGTGAATATGTTTTATATGCACGTATTTTTATAGGTAAATATGCAAAAGTAAAAAATGTAAAGTATTTTCTATACAATAAAATCTTTTCTGATTATTCCAAATATTTATCCTTCATTCGTAAAGTTTTCAACATCTCCAGCACTCCTGGAGTGCCCCTCTTTTTTAATCATGTAGATACATGCTTCTTGACCTCTTTAAAAAGCTACAAGGTCAATAGTTATCGTTAGATTACAGTCGCTATGTCAGTTTTCAAGAATCATTAATAGTCCGGCGACTTCCAATGCAAGGGATCGAAGTTAAGCAATGTCGGGCGCGGTCGGTAAGGACGGGTAACCAGTAGTGGCAAAATTTCATGAGCGCCGCCGTGCTTCGAATGTCACCTTATACCAGGCCTTTGGATGGCTAAAAAACTTCTGACATTCGGATTGGTCACTTCGTCTAATCGCATTGCAATAGTGTGATGAAGTACGAACTATACCTCCTCAGTGGAGGAGTGATCCGTGCTCAGTACTGGGCTAAAAATTAAGACATGCCAGTTTTTATTGCTCATAGCCCTGCTGTTGTGGATTCGAAGTTATAAATCCAGGTATGCATCAATCAAGGAAATAATAACAAACACTTTACAACTGTGTTCCAAATATGCTGGAATCATATTGATATTTGCTATTACGTATAGAACTAAGGAACAGATCTCGTATAACTATTTATTTTTAAAATGAGCAAACGGCTCACCTGATGGTAAATGACTTTAGCAACTCAACTAACACGGCGAAGAAAAAGAAGGAAAAAAGCTACTGGATTCAGTATCAACACTAACTGACCCCAGAAACACCAACATACTACTTTAGGATAGGATACAGAGGAAGAAAGGGAAAAAGAAGACTAAAGAAAAGAAGAAAAAGAGATTAAATTTATTGTTTGTAAATACGAAATTCTTTATTAAATATGTTTGACCTGTAGATACTAATCAACAAAGAAACTTATTTTTTTCACATTATTATATGTTTTATTAACACAACAATAATTAAAACCATTAGTAAATTCACTCAAACGTTAAATGAGTAATCAGTAGGAGATATGTTCGTGAATGCGATTACATTAACATACATTAGTCTTGTCATGCATACGTAGCCAATAAAATTTGTGTGAATAGTCTGTTATAAAAATGTTCCTATGGTATAAGACGCCATGATTTTTTTACATATATAAGTTAATGCTTGACAATCCCACCCGGTAAGTGGCGATGTAGTCGTAGATGGTAAAGCTCATTAACTTAGAAGAAGAAGAACTCACTCTTGTCTTGAAGACACAAAACATTATCCTCATCTCAACTCATCAATAGTGGGCCAATTGAGCACGAGTCTCTTCTTTGAATGAAAAGGTTAAGGCCATAGTCCACCACGCTGGCCGAGTGCGGATTGGCAGACTTCACACACCTTGAAGTTTTGCGAAATCCCCGGCATGCAGGTTTCCTCACGTTGTTTTCCTTCACTGTTATAGCGAGTGACATTTAAATGCTTAAAACGCACATAACTACAAAAATTCAGAAGTACGCGCCCTGGTTTTCGAACCCGGACCCCCTAGTAGGAGGCCGAATTCTAAGCCACTAGCCTATCACCGCAAAATATTATTCTCGAGTGGAAATATAGAAGCAGGTTTGTTACAACTCTTTAGATAGAAGAGGGAAGCTGGTGTCAAGTCATGTAGTCCCTGCGCACTGTTAATAAATCTTGAGCACAACAGTTTATTCTGTCATACAACGTACCCACCCTGGACTGGCCTGTGGGTCTAGTGGTTAGTGACCCTAGACCGCTACGTCCAAGGTCGTGGGTTCGATTCCCACCCATTACAAAGGAACAGAAAACAGGAACGTTTATTGTTGTATTTAAAAATATATAGGTATGTATGTTATATGTCAACCTTCATTGTATACAATGTTATGTTGACAATACAGTTATGACATTTTATATGTATGAAGAGACATTTTATTTTATATATATATAAAGAGACAAAACATGTATAACGGTGATTGCTATAACAAACAAGGTGTATATTGAAAACAAGCTTTAATTATACATCCATAATACAAAGATAGACACAAAATTTCATAACTATACTGTTAACCTTTGAGGAGTTCCCTTGTCTGGAGCTAATCCTGGACGTACCATCAGGTTATGCTCGTCATAAAAATGTATTGTCATCAGGTTGAAAACTTTATAAAAAAATTCCACCCTGTAGTGTAAGAGGAAGTGGGTCTAATTTAGCTTGCAAGATTTGATACGTTACAAACGAATATACTAACATGCTAATAAACAAACATATACTGCAAGTAAATAAAAGCTTGTAAAAAATTACCTTTCGTTATTATACGTTTGTAGAAAAAAACGAAAATGTTGGCTAGCTTACTTCGTAAAATTTTTCTCTCATCGTTTTTCAATTAAAAGTATAGCTGGAAAGAAGTATAACTTCAAAATTAAAATCTAATGTGTTACAAAAATAGCGGGTCGTTGTGTCTCAATCTTTATGAGTTAATATAGCAAAGCAGCAAAAACAGGAGTGCAATAACCTCAACAGAACATGACTGTAATAATAATATTCCGTTGCATTTGAAGTTGCATGTTACTATCCTGGAATTAATGATTCGCCAGGTTGGTTTGAAAACACAATATCCTAAATTTATTTAATGATTAACATTCAGTAATATAATATATATAAAAATGAATGTTTGTTAGTTTGTTTGTCCTTTATAAATTCTGAAATGGTAAGAGATGGAGCACTGATTTAGCAATTTTGTTCAGCATTATCTGGAATAGGTTTTGGTTCCAAAATGATATCGATCGGATATATGGTTGATGAGTTGCTGCGTAGCAACGCGAGCTTGGTACAGCTAGTAATATAATATTTTTATGGCAAAACAACATTTGTCGGGCCAGCTAGTAGTAATTAGAGATGTGCCGACTAGTAGTAGACTCGGCCATTATCGTAGTCGCCGAATAGTCGGCTAGTCTAATTTAGTCTAATTCTTCCCCGATGGCCTACCTCAAAGCAACTAAATTCCGTCGCCTATGACTCCCTAGTCGGTCAATGGAATTGGCTTTAGTATACCAGTTTTTCAAATACGACGCGAAATTCTGTATACATTTAGCCCTATTAGTTGCATACATTTTCATACATTGCTCTGTATTGCTTCGGCTTCTAGGTAACTTTACGATACACGAAATAAACAAATCTTTGTGGTATTTTTTAACGTCTCGCCATTTTAATAAATAAACTTTTATAATGAGACCACTTTACCAGCATTTTGCTTTTATTTAAAGTTTAGGTGATGCAATAATGTAGTTATTTTTTTGTGTGTGTTCTTGGTAGTGGCAGTTCTTGGAAGTGCAATCATAAAAGAGGGAAGTGTAATGACTAGATTATATATCAATTGACCGCAAAGAATACTCAGGTAATAACCTTTTCACGCCTAAACTACTGAACTGATTTTGATGAAACTTGGTACAGGGATAGAATAGAACTTGAGCATAAACATAGGCTACTTTTTTTGGCGAAAAAATCTTGAGGGGCTTGAAATAGGGGATGAAATCTTTTCATTTTCGAAGGTATAAGCATAACGCTTTGTATTTGTGCATTACATGTGGTGTAGAGTTTGGGGGGTTGACAGGGGGGGGGGGCGTTAAGAGGGGGGGAAGAGAAGGGAGAGGGAGGTGTAGCATGTAATCGCGGGAATATTTTTATAATTTTTCTAGGCAGTCTCACGCTTTTTATTTAATGTACTCGGCAAAATTTTTGAGGGGGTGGAACAGGGAATTTGTGTGCTAGACGGAGGTAGTCGCGAAAAAATCTAGTATCGAATATTATTATTATTTACGAATAGTAAACAACTGTCAGATATATTTACATACATACGTAGTGTCGGCACCGCGTTTGTACCCATGAGTCATATTAGTGTTGCGTACTGGGAATTTCAAGTAGACCTACACATTTGAATAACTTCGCGACTAGGTATCATTCGCCGTTCGTTCAGCACGACGTAGCTTATTCAGAAAATATTAAATATTCCCGCCCACGTATGATGTTGGAGTCTTCAAAAAAAGAGTGAATTATACTAAGTTAATGCGACCAACACCTTAGACATTATCGCCACTTTCCATCAGGTGGAGTCTACATAACAAAAAATATGGAATCTTAAAAAGTCAGCCAAATTATTTATTTCATTGTAGGAACATCGAGCTCACTTAATAAACATCAGAATATTACGTTAAAACGAAATATTACAATATATATACATTCTTATTAAGATACCTTAAAATTGGTTACTGATTTAAAATCGATAGCCAATCCCGTGATAATGTCTAAAGACTCGGTAGACAATTCCTTTCTACAAGACATCGGCTTTGCTAGAATATTACAATATTGCTTAGCCTAAGTAACCTAGTGTAGGCCAGAAGAAAGAAACCGGAAGAAAAAACTGGTACTCTTTATAACCAAAGGAGGTCATACGATAACAAAGTTTTTTAAATCTTGAAACCGATCGGAGAGTTCAGCAAGAGCGAAGAGAGAGACGCGATCGGTAGGAGTGACCGCTAGTGACTATACTTTTTTATCAGTGATTCCGTTCTCCGGAGGGCAGGTAAACCGGGTACCGTTATTGTTAGATAGCAATCGTTAAGCCATGTCGGATACCTTCGGGTGTCATAAAACATTTCGACAAGTAGGTTGGCCATTAACTCCTCCACTAAACCCATGCGGAATGCTCTAGGCGTCATCAGTATCAGACCCGTGCTCAGTTGTCGGCCATCAATGGGTTACAGCTAGAATCCACCGATCCCAACTGGGGGAGCGTGGTAGCATGCTCTAGGCTTCCTCAGTTATGATTACAGACCAGTGCTCATTAGTAGGTCTTTAATCAGTTGAGGCTAAGGTCTCTCCGTTCTAATAAGACAGAACCAGGACAACATGATGCCCATCCAATTTTATTTTAACTAGCACTGTTGTCTTTAACAACTTTGTTCAGAATTCCCTGGAAAAGGTTTCGGTATCAAAATTATATCGAGCGGACACATGGTTGATGAGTTCATGCGTAATAATGCGCGCCGGGTACAGCTAGTGTTAATTATTTTCTAAAATAATTTGAGAATATGAGTATTTTTCCTGCGATATTTAACTCCGGGGTAATTGAATTGTTGTGGAATTAATTTTATAACAATTATATACACAACTTCTTGTTAATAGTTAAACACGACCTCTCTCAACCGCTGCTAGTATCCAACTGAATGAAACTGCACCAATTGGTGTAATTTCTTCGGCGCGTTTACAGAACACTGATATGTTTACTTCCTTTTTAACCACCTACTGATACCGTCGGTTCTTTTTATTCGTTTTCGTACTCAACTTAAGGTTAAGAAAGTTAGTAATAGTAGTTAGTAGTAGGTAGGTTAAGTAGGTACTTTACCCATAGGGTCCCAACCTACCTACCACAAATACCTACTTTAAATATACAAACTTGATTTATATTTGAGGTTTGTTTAGTTGTAATATTCATGTACTAGTTTAAGTATTACGGTTTTTTTTATTTCATTTAAGATTTATAATAGATTTTTAATGGGAACGAAAATATAGCAAAATAATAATTGAACTTCCTCCTAAAACATAGGCAGGTATCCTTTCTAAGGTTTGTTTATAAATTAACATGTTAAAAAGATATCTGACAGATTTAAATGAACATATTTGTAGAAAGTCACATAGATACTTCAGGCACATTTAAACTGTATTGATACAAGGAAAATTGTATTTGTAAATAAGTTCATTATAAATGAATTAAAAGCAAAGCGAGAGTTGATGTTTTAAATCACAATCGAACAAAAAGATGATTGTTCGAAGAAAACATATGAAGCCAGCCTGATGGATTCGTCTGTCTGTACAGTGACACAGTTACGAGCTACAGGAATGTTCAAGCGAATATGACCCATATGTGACAGTGTTACAGGACAAAATGGCACGAACTATTTACATACGGACTAACCTCTGTTGGCGTGTGTATTACAATCCAATTAATGAACTCAACCATTTTAACACACTAACTAATGTTTCTTGTTTAAAGTTATTACAAAAAATCATAAAACACATGTACTTACGCGATCCGAGACAAAATGACCACACGCGTAACTATAACCTAAAAACACGAAACAATCCACAAACGAAAAAGATGTAAGTATAAATCAAAAATATTCGTTCGATTTATAAATCGAATAAAATTTCGACCGGCCGGCGAGATACCGTTTCGCGTTTCACGTATGACTTAGCCGAAGCGCGTTCATTGGCTGAGTGAGAGAACAGAATGTGTCCGTCTATCGAACGATGCTCGGTCGCCTGCGTGCCGAGTTACTGTGAAATATCAGGACGCGACAGGCGCTTGCGCCGATACTAATTTATTATACATTTTTCAACCATACATTACGGTTTTATCACAATGAAGTCACGTTTTGTTGATTGATGAATCGCAATGGATATTGTGCTAGCAAAACTATTGTGTTTCGTCAAAAATGTGACGCTATCGTCAAGGGAATGCACCACATGGTGTATTTGTGCGCGTTAGATATAAAGCTTAGGGTGTGTAACTGCACTGTACAAATATTATTATATTATAATAGAACACTTTATGTTAGGTTATTTTTATCTTCGGTTCTCAGAGTTCCGTATTACTGCAAATACAAAGTAAGTGAAAAGCAGAATTGTTTAATGATGAGAAGTCTACTGATATCACAAATGCGAATATTTGTGGCGATAGATAGATCATTGGATGTTTGTTTCTCTTTCACGCAAATACTACTGAACGGAGCTGAATTAAAATTGGCATGCGGCTAGATAACAGTCTGGAATAACATATATGTAGGTTACTTTTTATCAAAATACTACGCAGGCGAGGCGACGGGCAGACGCTAGTACAGCATAAAAGATTGATTCAAGATTAGAAAGAGAGTTCTGTATCCTGGATATGGCGTAAGTGATCAGTGGAACAAGTAGAGTTAGAATAGTGTAAAATAGAGATGATTTTAAAAGAATTTCCAAGTATTTATAACATGTCATAACTTATACAGAGTAAATAATAGGACTGGAATAAGTTGTCCGCGTCAGTGTTCCCATTCGATTACATTTAAAAGAGTTTCTAAATATTAATAATGTGACATAAGTTATACAGAGTAAATAATAGGACTGGAATAAGTTGCCGCGTCCGTGTTCCCATTCGATTACATTTAAAAGAGTGTCTAAGTATTAATTATATGACGCAAGTAATTGATACGGAGTAAATAAAAGGACTGGAATAAGTTGACCGCGCTAGTGTTACCATTAGATTTCAATGTAAATGTCTTTAAGTCAAGAGTGAATAGGTTTATACTAAGTAAGTGGGCTTTATTATCGAGGACTTCATCGCCACTTAACATCAGGTGGGATCATAGTCAAGTGCTAACTAATAAGTTAAAATATAAAGTAAAAAAAAATAAGAGTAACAAGACGAGATTGTAGTGAGTTTAAAATGATTCCAAGGTTTATTTAAACGCTTATATTATCAAGATAAATATCTGATGTAGGTTACGTTTTATTGCAGGCATTTCCTATCCTTGTGACAATTATTTAGACAATGGACAACTCTGCTTTGAATTGGTGCTTATAAACTAATATTATAATTTTGTATACTTATATTATTGCCATGATGGGCCACTACTGTGCACGGATCTCTCTTCATACTGAGGAGATCTAGAGAATATAATTATTATAGCAATATTATAAAGCTGAAGAATTTGGTTTGAACACGTAAGTCTTAGGAACTGTTCATGAACAAATATCTTTGTGTTGGATAGTCCATTAACAGAGAATGGTTGAGATTTTTTAAAAATACCGAACTAATTTAGGAGAAATTTGATGAAATTGTAGATAAACGGGATTACTTTTGATTATAGTTCTGATCACGGTAGCACAGGTTAAAATTAATCATTTATATGACAAGACAACGTCTGCCGGGTCAGCTAGTTGTTGATGTTTCATGTACCTACTGTGGCACGGTCAATACCTGTTAAATAATTTAAAGAATTCAGTCTAAGGGAAATGAGATCAGTAAAGAAGAAATAAGTCAAAAAACACCGTATTACCGCTACATATGGAGGCATTATAATGAATAAAAGAGAATGAAATAAAATTTAAATACGTATTTAATTTCAGTAATTTACGTAGGAAAGTGATACGACCAATTAATCTGCGTTGGAACAGCGTGGTGGACTCTACCACTCCTAATTGTGACGAAACACAGCACAGTAGTCATTAAAAATTCATCAGAAAATCCTACTAATGTTATATGTGTAAAAGTGAAAGTCTGTGATGCTGGATATTTGTTCCTCAGTAACGCAAAAACTACAGAACAGACCTGAATGAAATGAATGAATACAAGATTAGTCTGAAACAATATATAAGCTGCTATTTACAATTACTAGCTTGTATTTAACTTGCAGTGTATGTTTGTATATTAGTATGTCAGTATATTTGTTTGTTAGGGGTCAAATCTTGCAAGCTTAATTAGACCTACTTCTCTTTACGCTACAGAACGGAAATTTTGCATAAAGTTTTCACCCTGATGACAATGCATTTGAATGACAAGCATGACCTGATACTACGTCCAGAATTGGCTCCAGGCAAGGGAACTCCTCAGCTGTTAACAATACAGTTCTGAAATTTTGTGTTTCTTTGTATGATGGATCTATAATTAAAGCTTGTGTCTTTAATTTTTTTTAATAAGCCTTGTTAACATACCAACCGGGCTGCTAGCAGAAACAAGTACTTACTAAAAACACCAGCCGCTTGTTTCACTATATGCTTGCAATACAAATTATAATCCACCTACATATGAGTACGATTCCATTTCTAGAATGATCTCGGTCAAGGTTTCTCTTGTTTATAAAGTCTGTTTTGAACGGCGTCGGTGTTCAAGCCCTATAAGCGTCTATGAATTGTGTTGTGGCATCAAAATTCAAATTCAATTCACCTATATTGTCTTAGATATCAATAGCTGAGACGATTCTAGCAAGGATCTATTTTGCCTACGTATTTTACCTTAAAAACAATCCAAATGACTTCAACAAGTAATAAAATATATCTTTGGACAACTCACACACGGCCATCTGACCAAAAACTAAGCATTAGTACTATAGTGATCAGACAACTGATAAACATACATATATACTTTTAAATACATACTTAAATAGATATTTCTATTACACACCCAGAAGCACAGAACAAACATTACTGCTCATCACAGAAAAGTTTGACCTGCGTGGGATTCGAACTCACGACCTCCGGCGCAGTAGTCAGGTTCACTGACCACTAGACTAACCGGCCTGTCAATGTTACAAGGGTCACTTGTCTAGGGAGCCTAGAATATTAAAGACTATTTGTTTGGTGCCAGACCAACGAGTCTTAGTTTAACCCAGCCACTACTATTGATATCTACATCGCACACGATATGTAATTTAACGTCGACTGGTCTAATATCTAATCTAATATCTTCACAGCACGCTCTAATGAAATGAAATGAAATGAAAAGTATTAATTTCGTTTTACGAACCAATAGCTCACTTAACGAAAGTCATAAATTAACAATAAAAAATCTCTATATCAGGGAAGTACAAAAATAAGACATATTTAAAAAAATTCTTAATGCAGGTTCTAGCTTATGGAGTCCAGGTTACGCAACAAATATAGTACTGACCTCTGGACAAACCCGGCAGCATGACTTTTTATCAGGACGGTAAGCGTCTCTCTCCGCGCACCGGAGAGGAGGACATCGTACACGAGGGCATCTCACTTGGCGAGTGGAGAACTCGCAAGTGCACACTGCGCAGGTGTCGTACCCTCCTGGCACCAAATAGGGATGCCACGAGGACCCTGGCGCGTGGTACTGCCCTGATAGATGGCACCCGTGCGACTCGTTCCATACTGCTGTTGTTGAATCTGGAAACGTAAATAAAAATGTAACGTAAGTAGTAGAAGTAAAAACTGAAGACATGGAGCGCTCACAGACTGGCGGCAAGCTGCAACTAATAATAAGTAAACCAGAGGGGAGGTGGATGAGTGACCAACAATCACCATTACAACCCATACCGTCCCAACACCGGGCTCGGCTGTCCACTCACAATGTGAGAGGTAAAAGGCATTGTCCACCTCGAGAACTCACGAACTCTCAGTGCGTCGTGACTGACTTCTAGTAGCAAAAAAATCATAAGCGCTTCCGTGCCTCAGAAGTTTACCCAACGATCCCAGTCGTTAGCATTCGATTGCAGTCTTTTAACCAGAAACTTTCGGACAACATAAAACCGTCCATCACTTGCCTTGGCTACTAACCTTTCCGCCAATCCGCATGGTCCCGCGCCACGGAATACGCTCTAGGCATCTTCAACTACGAGGACCAGTGTTCCTTAGTGGGCCAATAATAGACCAAAACTCTTATAGCTTTGTTCATAAGATATACATCTATGTTTTTAGCGCTATCTTGTAGTTTTATACCAAGTATTTTTAAGACGTTGATTCGTTTTGATTATTTATTGGGATATATGTATAAAAGAAGTAGACGACAAAGAATTACCGAAATAACGGATGTAACATAGATGTTTTGTTTTCGTATATATTTATTCATACACTTTTTTAGCTCCTAACTCCAGCTTATGAACCAAATTAACAATATGTACACTTACGTTTAAGTGGAAACTTTTTTGCCCTTATTTATAAACTCTTTATGTATGTTTTCACTGTATCAGTACCGGTGTTTGTTTTTCTATTCAATAAATACAGAGAAAGGACGCTTCTTTTAAAAAAACGCGACCTAATAAGAATACTTACTAGTACAAATAGGGCAACACTGTCCTGGAGGCTGTATGACGGGCACGGCGCAGTTGACTGGCGGGCAACGCACAGGGTCGCACCGAAGAACACCGTGCACACACCCACACATATGACAGGACTGAAATTCAAAATATTTATTATGAATTACGGTGAATAAAACATAGAATTGGAAAGATGCTGAAGATACAAGAGACTCAGGAGACAGAAGAGAATGAAAGAAATTAGAAATTTATCATAACTACAAGCTACAAACAGCCAAGTGCGTATTTCCCGAATTTAAATTCCCAAACCAACCATTATGATTTAAATATGTATCTAACACTACTCCCTATGTGATGTACGAGAAGATGAAAATCATATCAACTTTACTTTAGGTACCTAAAAATTATATTTCAAGATTTTCTATAAGTTTTTTGTCGTCATAAATATGAAATGGACGAATATATGACGAATTTCAAGAGTCCCTTTACTTCGTTCCCTTAACAGCTACATAGTAAACGATAAAAATACCTCAGCAGCCATCCATTGCGCGCCATCTTCGTACGACCTTCCAGCGTAGTAGCACGAAGCGGTATTGGATAGCGAATTGTCAGGTGGCACGTTAGCCGGCGCGGGCGGGTAGTTCGCACTCAACTCGTTCTCGTTGGTCCACAGAACAGACGGTAGGCACGAAGGTGGCACGCTTATCTGGTAGAAACATTTTTATATTGTTAATAACCGTCTATTAGACGGATTCTGTAAATTTATGGTAATAATCTTGCGATAGATCTTAGAGAAGGTTCCAGTTGTTGTGTGTTAATTATATTGCTCCTGGCCAGTACTGTTCAGGCCACCTGCGACAGATGAAAATCTAGTGAGATCCCTATGAGTGTGTAAGTAAGCGTTTATTAACTGTAGTTTTATTCTCACGGATTTCCTTCCTCGAGAGTAACTTTCAATATCATTATTGAATGGGCTTTTCAGAGACAATTTCTTGACTGCAGTTTACTTAATTGATAGTTAAGATAGGTATATAAATAAATATTTTCGGACAACTCACACAGCCATCTGTCCCAAAGCTAAACGTTAGCTTGTACTATAGTGATCAGACGACTGATAAACATACATATATTTTTAAATACGAAGATACACAGAACAAGGTCTATAGCTTTAGGTGATTGTGCATTTGGCGTAAAACGCTTTGTTTCGATGTAACTACCTTAAGTTACATAACAATCGTTGGTAAACAAATTAAATAAATAAACAAACATTTCTCTTGGAATCGAACCAATGACCTTCGGTGTGGCAGTAAGGCTTACTAACCACTAGATCACCTGGCCTGCAGGCGTTAGGTGTTTATAAACCTTTAATAATAAATCGAATTTAAAAATATGTCATCGTAGATTCCGTTATTAAAATCTTCATTGTGATTCTACACTCACCTTCTGACTTCGATCTTTGAAGCATGTAAATAAACAGTAAAAATGTAAACAACAGTTTCAAAAAAGGTTTCATTATTTAAATAGATGGATAAGGGACACAAATCCAAAGGCCACTGCGACCAAGTTTGATCTATTGTGGCCAGACCCATCAGTTACATCTGGTCACCAAGGCCTAACGTTGCGAGGAACCGTAGGACATCCTTGGGTTCCAGATCCCTGACATGCTCAGGCGGGATCAGGTGTTTCCCTAATAGTTTCTGCAGTGAGACAGTGTCACGCACTCAGAGAGTACGTGCGTTGTCGTTTCCACTGCCTCATTCCAGAATCTACTATTTGCAGTGTTGCTTAGCCCTATGGTGTGTAGGAGTTTATTGGGCTTGCAATGTCCAGTAAGTACCCTGATCAGGACATTGTCTCTAACATAATTGCAAATATGAAAAAAATTAAGTTCATCAAAATTACCTGCGGTAACCGCGTGCGCAGGAACTCAGTATTATTGTCCGAGGTCCGTAGGTTGAGGTAAGCAGCACCGGCATGCAACGCTGACAACTCTGCTGGCGTGGGCTCCAGCACGCTTCCTTCTGTGCCCACTAAGGCACGGGAGCCACCGCTGCCTCCTGCGTGACTCTCCAGCCACGCTGACCAAACCCCCGAGTAGCCGTTTAGCAAAATCTGGAATAGATGTATATGTTGATTGCAATTATTATATCTGTAATTCCACTAAAATTAAAGACAATATATGAACCCAAGCCTATGAACGCATTTTATTAAAACTCATGTTTCACATATATTTTTTTAATTCACACACACACACACACAGTATAGATATTGTTCATTGGATCTGCTTATTTCTATAGAAATCTATAATTTTTTAACATTTTCACTACTAACGGTATCATTAAAGCGTTGATGGCCAAAAAGGAAGTGACTGACTTCTTGAAGCAGGAACGTAGAAAAAGAAAAGAAGCAACAGATCGTTGAAGCAAACAAAATCAATAATGACCAGCAAGGGACCATAGATACATCAACAGCATTTCCATGTAATTTCGAAAAATAATGGGAGAACAAATAAAGTAGAAGAGTTTTCCATTCAATTACCTCGTAATTCATTCCACAAAGAGCATCAACAGAGAGCCAGGCCAGACCAGCTACTGGTGTGACGGTGACCGGCATGCGAGCATCAGTCCTCCTGAGCAAGGCTGGACCAGCTCCTGCTGCGTCTGGTAACGACCTGGATAGAAGTCTTCCACGAAGAATTGGTGGTCCTGATGATGTAAAAAACAAAATTCAAGATAAGATAACAGCGCGCAATAGGAACAGCGTAGTGGAGTATGCCCAGAGCCTTCGCATGAGAGGCATGTGCTCAGTAGTCACCTATTGATGGATTGATGCCAATAAAAATTTCTACATTCTAAAAGACAATGAAAATCAGTACTCATACTCGGATCAGTACTCACAGCTGTTGAGTGAAGGTAATCACAGAAAATAAAATGGGTGCTATGGACGTGGCCGCGGAAAAAAGCTGGTAGTAAATATAGTTATAGTGCGTACCTGTATCAGCCCCGATATGGACCGCAAGCTGATCCTCATAAAGTGGCGGAAAAATTCTGGCACTAGGCCTCGCTAGTATTCCCATTCGAGTATCCAAGATCTCCACTTGAGAATGACGTTTCCCTTGCTCTTCTACTAACGTTATCTTAGGGTCTGATATACCCAAATTATCGACCTAAAAATTATAGATTTAAGTAATTAAAAACAAAAATTCAACATAATTATCAGAATTGTGAAGAACAACTGATAGAAATGCCTACAATCACCAAACAGAACTTTAAAGCTACTAGCATAACATAACTTTAAGCGGTCTCTAAAACACAGAAATGGTCAGGAATTTTTTGCCATTCTTAACCATCCTTCTACCGACAACGTTAACTTTAGCATAACTCAGTTTAATTCTTAGAATTTACGTAATCGAGCCGTTTAGAAGTCGTTAAAATCCTCTGTGGCCAACGAACGGCATAAAAATTTCCGACCCTTGAGTTAGCCACTAAACCCTTCACCATTAAGCATGGGAACAGCTTGGTAGAGTATGCTATAGGCGTCACGAAGGGAGACCTATGCTCAATGGACCACGGCTTAAGGTCATGAAAAATTTCAATTTATTCAGTCACTGGAAATTAAGACAAACTGAACTTGCAAAATTTGACTACACAGAGGCTCAAGCAAACTGAATAAGCTTATAAATGACTACCTCGGCTTCGCCTTAGTGATTTATTGATATAAAGCTTCATGTGTGTTATTCCAGACCTTACTCTATTCCTGTGCCAAATTTCACTCAGATACATTCAGAAGTTTTGCGTGTAGGAATAACAAACATCCATCCATCCTCACAAATTTTCGTGTTTGTAATGTTAGTAGGAAGGTATGCCAACCTGGATATCATAAACAAGAGATCCATCCTTGTCAATATAAAGTAAGGCCAGTCCTTCAGGAGCTGGGGAAGCTGGTGCTCTCTCAGCCATCAGCGGAGCATGAAACACCTCACATGCAGCTCTTTGTCTCACAACTCCAGAGATGCGACGCTCTGGGGTCCCAACAGCTTCTACTAAAAGAAGCAATCTTCCACGGGATAGAGAACGTAGTTCTGCAGCAGAGACTGGAGTGGAAACTTCTAGAACATTCTGCTCGTAACCAGGTTTAGAGACTTTTTGGATCTAAAACGAAATATTGAAATTAATGATATGAGTTTCGGAGCCATTAATATACTTTTGTCGTTTTTTCTTCATTCTAAAAGATATTTGCAGAAGGCATTTTTAAACTTGATAAACCTCAATGCTCGCTACTTCTTCTTGTTTAAAGATAATAATAATAAGTCTTCTTCTATGTTAATATGCTTTACCATTCAAGACCTCAGTACAGGTGGAATCGTAGTCATTAATGTACAGAAAGCAAAAATAAAATCCAGATGAAATCCAGGTCCAATAATTTTATCTGTAGTACTCACTTCATCAATAATAGTTTGGTTTCTTTCAGGCAACGTCAGCAGAACCCGTACAGATTGGTCTCTAGAGGCTGGCAGAAACACTCCATTGTACACAATAGCCAGGTGTAAGCTCGGAGCCGCTCCCGCTGCCCCCGTGACCACAGCAGTTCCTCCCCACCAGCCCTCCTCCTGACCAGGCAGTCTGTAGTCTTCACATGGGCCGTTGCTGACTGTACTCGGCGCATGTTCTGGCTCCAGTAGAGAAGTGAACATTTCCGATGACAGTGCTGGGTATCTAGAACAAATTATTGCATTATGTTAATCAAGTGATCAGTTGGGATGGATGGATAGTAAATAAAAATATTTATAAAAATCCGCTACAATCTTAATAAATATGTTTTCCTCTATCACTTATCGTCTGGTTTCAACCCATAAATGTAGCATTAGAGCTCGAGTCACTCGTCGTGACTGAGGAGGCCTAGAACATACTTCACTACACCGCTTCTATGCGGGTTGGTGGAATTTTTTTTCATCTGCCATTGCTAATTTTTTTAACCACTGTGTGTGACTGAACCATATCTTTATTTAAATTGCTTTAAAGTTAAACATCGATTCGTTTCGGTAAAAGTGTAATTAAAAAAAAAATGCTTCAATTCCAAACTATCATAACACAATAAAACAACATTCAAATAGAATTACCCGATTCGAAGATAAGCGCGCACAACGCACAGATTTATTCTACTCGTATGTGTAATATTATATATACATATATATACATATATTAGGTACCAACTACACAAGATAAGTACCCACTTTTTCGACTCAGGTAAGATAATTTTGATAACTTATTTCTAATTGCTCTAAATTTTATAATTTCCATTCAACGGAATCACGTAAAACTATTTAGACAAATCTGATCTAATAAAATATAGTTGCAATAATTTCTTGTGCTTCCTTGCTATTATTTTTTGGTAGGAGTAAGGCCGTGTCGATTTTTATATCGCGTTTGTTTATTTTATTTATGTTCACTTACTAATATCTTAAATACAAAAGTAACTGTGCCTGTCTATGTTTTGTCACACACACACAATAGATTTTGATGAATTCGAAGATAGATTAGACTTTGAAGCTGAACAGGGTATTTTTTACGAGAAAAGGGTTGAAAGGACTGAAATAAGGGATGAAAGTATCCCCCACAGATACATCGTATTTATGCATTGAAAAAAAATTAATAAACATTTTTTTTGTAAGTTTGTTTGTCCTTTATAGACTCTGTAGTGGTGAGAGATCGAACACTGATGTCATTAGAAACCTCATTCAGAATTCCCCGGAAAAGATTTTGGTATTAAAATGATATTGAACGGACACATAGTTGATGAGTTCATTCGTAACAACCCTTGCCGGGTACAGCTAGTAGGGAATAAAAACTCCACGCAGTCGTAGCCGCAGAAAAAAGTGAGTTTGCATAAAGTAAATAAGTTGACCGCATCGGTTTGTCCGTTTGATTATAATGAAAATGTCTTCACATCAAGAGTGAATAGGCTTTTACTTAGTTAGTGCGCTTCACCATCAAAGACTACGTCACCACTTACCATCAGGTGATTTCGTAATGAAGCGCTTACTTATTTAATATTTAAAAAAATATCAAGTCCCAACAGCTCGAGTTGTCCGCTAACCCCTTCACATACCAATAACGAATTGATGCCAATACATTAAAATCTTTAACATCATCAACGCAACATGTTTTTCTAATCAGACTTCATTAAAAGCTAGTATACAGCTAGTAGGTTTGTTTCCTTTGCTAATCATACGGTTAATTTGATACGAACAATGTGACTGGTAACAGCGAACATCCTTGTATCAGCTCTGGTACAATGTCTCAAGGGCAGTCTAGTCTGGCGACCGTCTGCGTACCTACACGTACTTATACATACCTACCTACATTCCACAAAAATGTTTGAATTATTAACGGTTTACAATTCAACTAGGACTACATCGCCACTTACTATCAGGTTGGATTGTAGTCAAGCATTAACTTATAAAATACAAAATAAATAAATAATGTTATAAACAAACAATTGAACAGATGGGTCACCTGATTATATGTGATCACCACCACCCATGGACATTAACACCACCAGATTGCGATGTTACTAACGCGCTGCCAGCAGGAAAGTAATAGACGTACGAGCAGGAAAGAGAAAGAAAGAAAACAGTATATTGTTGAGGTCGTAATGAAACTTACCTCAAACACATAAATATTTCACCACGTTCCAGCACGGATGATAAAAGATGAGAAGGAGTTAGAAGAGAAGAAAAAAGGAATATATATTTTAGAGGTGAGACTTGTGCTATATATATATAGCAACCTACAACTGGGCTAAATATATATATATATATATATATATATTGCACAAGTCTCACCTTAAATATTATAGGGTTAGTGGCCAACTCAACCGTCGAAAGTGTCTGTGCCCTCTGTGGACCTCCGACATGGCTAAATGATACGCGGTACCTACTGATACAACCAAGATCGATGGCTTTCGTGCCCTCTTAAGAAGCGTTCAAGAATTGTTTGCCATCACCCATCCTGCTAAAATCCCTGTCTTCATGCGTTAACCATAGAACGGAATAAGATAAAACTTAGCACACAGATAGACCACATCTAGAAAAGGAACATAATATAGTTTTAGTCCGGTTGTAGGTGGCTGATATGCACATTATTTTTGCGTTTCCTTCACGCGCTTACCGTTGAATGAATAACAATGAAACTTAGCACACTTATAGGCAACACATAGGCAAGTTTTTTATCAACACATAACATCCGAATCCAGAGAACCTTAATAAATACCTGTTAATTCTTCCACTAAGAGCACCATCCATAGAGTTGTTGCGCTCGTCCCCCCATATTAATGCGACATACAAGGACCCTTCTCTCAACAATCGCTTGTACTCCCTTGGAACACGACGCCACACGCCGCATAGCTGTAAATAACATTAATAGATCTGATGTTAATCGAGTTATAGAGATACATACAATGTTGGGACGCTAAATTAACCTCGGGTCAAGTCATTAAAATACAATTAACACCGAGTTCTACGTAGGTGATACATACATAAGATGCAACACCTCAGCCGCGGTTCAAAAAGATTATTGACTGTAGGTCAATTTGAAAAGTGAAATTAATAGTGTTGAGTTATAAGAGGTACTTGAAATGTTCAGACGCTAACTTAACGGCAGGTTAACCGGTTACAAGTTACACATTTAACACTAAATAGTTCTAAGAAGGTTGTACATAACTTTTGACATAAAAACTTAAAAAGTTTTCGACAAGTCGAATACGTCGAGAAAGTCGAAAAGTTTATACGGTAAATTTACGAAAATAATGTCGAATCGTGGCCGAGATATAGACTCCGCATCTAAGAGGACCTTTTTCTGGCACAACATTAGATTAGTCAACCTTATATAGGACACAGCGCTACATACCATTTACAAGGTTTATGATATGGCACAATTTTAAATCGACAGACTCAAAGAGCGTCATGCTATCGTCAGATTTAAAACCTTCGATCAAATTATAGTTAATAGGTACCTGTTAATAGGTACATGAAAGATTACCTCGTGTTTTGTACTTTTAACATTTTTTGAATAAATAAATAATTAATTAATATCTTTGGACAACACACGCGGCTATCTGAAGCTAAACTAAGCGTCAGCTTGTACTGTGGTGATCAGACAATTGATAAACATATATATTTTTAAATATATACTTAAATAGATATTTACACCCAGCCATACAGATCAAACATTTCTGCTCATCACACAAAAGTTTGACCTGGGTGGGAATCGAACCGACGACCTTCGGTGTAGCAGTCAAGTTCACTAACCACTAGAACAACCGGCCTGTCGAATTCTGTTTGAAGTTAAAAGATCTCTAATCTACAAATTAAAAGTTACTTAGTTTACCTTATCAGTTTTTTCTTCATATGTAGCATGAATGCCCGGGGCCCTTTTGAGAGGATGTTCTAGAAGCATCCGTCCACCACGGTCGAGGAAAGCCAATGCTCGCGGCTGTGCCAGCATGGAAGGTCCGAGGATCACGGACCAGTACAGATGACGTCTTCGGAAGGTAAACCGGGCTGTGGCCACTCCTGGAGCCACAGGGACTCCTGTCATATCATCTCGACGGATGCATAGTGGCGACCGGCCAGATAGAAGCGCCCCAAAATCTGGAAATAGATTTTTTTCAATAGCCAACAAACGAGCAGACGAGGTATATGGTGAATAATCACCATCGCCCACTCAGACAACGAAAGCAACAGCGATGTGTCAGCAATGAATGAAGAAAGGAAAATTTCAAGTCGTTTGGCGCATGACACAAGTCAAATGGACTCGCAAATGGGAATGCAAAAATAATAAATACTGGAAGTACTGATAATGATATTAAAAACAATTAAGTAATTTTCTTGAGAGAAAGACTCTCACAAGAATATTTCTTAAGAAAACATACTTTCTTAAAACGTAAGGCTCTTCGAACATGGAGTTAGGCTTAGAATTATAAACTGCCTCAACAGAACCCAATTGTTTTGCTAGTAATTCATACACTTTCAGCTCAAAACGTCAACAGAGACGTACCAGCTTAGATTACAATGCAATTAACTGAAGATAATTTGAATGTAACTAGCCATTAGAATTTGAATATGAAAATAATCATCAAACTACTACTCTCTGGTATTTTGTAAGGAAGAATAAACTGGATATAACTTTGTCTGTTTATGGTAGAATCCCAATAACAAATTTAACTCCTACAAACATCTAACTAATACAGAGGCAGTTAAATATAAAACTTGATATGAGGACATCCATGGACAACCACTTGTGGAATTAAATGTAATATTAACAGCGTTTGATGGTTTATCACCTTAAGAGCCTTGATATAAAGATATTAAAATATTGTAAACTAAGATATTAAAATATTGAATAATTTTCTGCTTGTAAGCAATGAAGGCGGTTTCTATATATCTTTAAATATTATAGCTATTATTTGATTTTACTAACAAATATTTTCAACATAAAAGAAATTTAAAAGAATTTAATATGTAAATTACAAATCCAAAAAGTTACTAAGCGAAAATTACATTTTAACTCAGACTAGTTACTCCAATATAAAAATGATTTATGTAAAGTTCTTTTTTAGGTTCCAATCAAAAGATTAGTGTGGCCGGTGAAGAAGAAAGTAATTGGCCCGCAGCTTGAAACATTTTGAAACACGGGAAAAAATAGAAAAGAAGTTGTTCACCGTTGTAAACAACAAAGATCAATGAAGTCATTAACAGATCCTAAATATACCAAGAACATACTGCTATAAGACAGGTAACAAAAGATGAATGAAACAGGTAACGAATAAATTATGAAAAGAGAAGAAAAGAGTAAGAGGAATGGTTCCAAGCAATACTACTAAAAACTTCTTACGTTTGACGCCAAAAAGAGATTTTCTTTTTCTATAAGTTCATATAATTAGATAGAGATTTCCAAAGACGTGATTAGTTTTTGGAATTCTTAAAACCAGGTTAAGTACTTCATATTATCCAAGACATCAAGCAGTGATACTATTAAAACAATTGTATACAAGTAATTTATCAAGTCAATCTTCAACCATAATTGAACTAAATTGTTTAACGGTACGGACGAAGTATTATGGAATGATTTCTTTATACTTACGTTTCATACTAAGTTCCTCTTCATCCGTAGCAATGACCACGGTCGGGCTGTCCTCTTGTACAATGTCCGGAGCTGGAACCAACAGGGATAAATTAAAATCAAACAGCCTTTCATACCTACCATTAGTTACCGCCTCGGCCGCATCAAATAAATCAAACCTATTTGTTATTGCTGTTAGTTTATTTGACTCCAACTATAAAAGCAATAAATAAGTCATGCGATTGGCATTCCTAAGGATTTATGTAAACTGATGGGAATCGATAGGAACTTTAACATGGTGATTTCAAATGTGCATAAATAGGTAGTGGTACTTTCTCTGAGCTTCGATGCTCATAAAAACATGTCGCAGTACCAATTGAGTTGGGGCTTATGGCGGCCGGTTCACAAGACCTCTCCGACCCTTCTATTCGGGTTGATTGGATCAAGTGTTATTCAATCGTAGCAGGATCGGCGTCTAGACGGCGACGGTAGAATTTGCGATTTGCATAGCTTTCTTGTTGGGTCTGCTCCAGACGGAAATAGAGAGCGGTGACATTTTGCGCGACGCTTTGATTGTAGCCGATTTGACGGCGTGCGATCGATAAATGGCCGAGAAGCAAACTTTATATAACAAGAGATGATGGATTAAATAATTTACAATACGAGAAGACGAGAATCTAGTGCAGAGCCATAACATACACATTTATTTCTATAACATAAACAAGTTTAATATTAACCCAGAAGGAGGTTTGCGCCGCGTAATATGTCATAAATACGACGACATCAGTAAGTAATGTTCATTCTAATTTTTTAACGCAATAGAGAAACTTTATCGTGTTTTAATGATGTTATTAAAGTCACAGCCCATAAGTTTGATCTGAGAATCTCACCGGAGACTGCGCACGAGTTGATAGCGTACGAAGTTATAAAATTATAATTATGCTTCATAAATCGTACTATCGTATCTGATTATTCGTTTGCGGGCTATGACATGTTTATTCGTGTTCTCATATATGTAGGTTTAACTCATTGATGGCCCACTATTGAGCATGGGTCTCTCCTCATACCGAGGAGGCCTAGTGCATCCACCATCCCGCCCCGGTACGGTTTTGTGGAGGGGTTAATGGCAAATCTAAGTGTCGGGAGTTTTTTTATGCCACCAGAAAGCCTCTGACATGGATTAACAATTGCTATATAATGACCGACACCGATGGCTTTACGTGCCCTCTGAAGCACGGAAACGCTCACGAATTTGATGCCACAAATAGACTATATTTTAGATAGCTTACAATCGACTACAAGTCGCTAGAAACGGCGGCATATTTTAATGAGATAACCAGGCAAACGAGATGGTTCACCTGACGGTACGTAACCACCGCTGCTCAGAGACATTAAAACCACGGGAAGACCAGCAGGGAACACAGGGGAAGAGAAAGAGACAAAGGAAGCAGTATAATGCTGAAGCAACAGAATACATACGGCTCATCATGAGCGCTGTTTACAAGATCGGAAGCCAGATAATGATCTAGTGCGTCCCGGCGCCAGTATTCATAATTTAATCTGTGACTTTATTTAATGCGACACAGTCCTAAATTTATTGGCAAATGGCGCCAACGTGGCGACATGTCAGCGTAGGGTATTTACAATGCAACACCAGAAGGTCATAAGAGCCTATACTTGCCGCTTACTGCTATTAAAAATTGCTATAATTCTACAGACATAATACAGATTGCATTGTGAACCCAGATATGACAGTCGGCTTCTTATGGCGTTTATGGTTCTGGATTATTAGTTGCGTGAAACTAGAACGGGCGAGAGATTAAGAGTTTTGTGGTCGGGACAAAATAAAAAAAATATATTGAGTTTGATACAATATACATATAAATAGTTTAGTAGTACTCGGTATAAATAACAATCGTGAGTATCCGTTAAAAGTTAATATACTAATATTGTATAGTAGTACTAATGTTATATATGTCAGGTTATAGGATACTTTTTATCCCGGAAACCAGCTTTATCCCTCGGGATAACAGGTGAAAATAAGTACAGAAACTTTGAAACCAAAGAACTAATTTAGATTAAATTAGAATACTTTTTACCCCGGTTTTATCCCCGCGGGATCATAAGTAAAAATTAATAGTTTATATATCAGAGCAACGTATGCCAGGGGCAGCCAGTTGGAGATAAAGACAGCGGCGCCGGGACACCTTTGACTCGTCTCGACGCGCGCCGCACGCACACTGCACCAACCTCATGAATATTTATTTACGCACACACGCAACAGTGAAAATCCTCGCCGGCGCCTGACCAGCTCCACTCATTAATGTCGTTTAGCGTAAATTTAAACTTTTGAAAGCAGCCTTGAGTTTTACGTGACATGAGTAGCAGCGACGAGTCAATTCCGAGTCTCGTCGCCTGTGCCTATACGTTACGCGGCAGGTTTTCCAATAGTATGATGTAACGAGGCGCCGCTTTGACGACGCCCGATACCATGAATAGGCGTACGCCACACTTACGATTATAATTATCAATTATTCATGACGCCAAAAGGTTGTAAGAAATTCATCTCCTGCATCCGAACTCGCGTTTAGACAAGCTGATACTGGCAAAACATGATACTTATCTATTGCTAGGATATTAGACTGCACGCGATATACAATTGTGAATGATATGACGCAACTGAATCTAGCAATTACGCATCACCTAACCACTTCTGGACTAGAGGAACAGAGCTAAGAAGAAAGAGTACCTCTGGGTATTATTGGAGTACAATATATTAGAAAGAAAATAAGATGCATCCCGGCGGCTTGTTTTGACTGTAGGCGATTGAAAAAGTTAAGCAACAGCGGGCGCGGTCAGTAGGAGGATGGGTGACCGCTACTGACCATGTTCATGAGAGCTTGTGTGTTTTGGAGGGGACGTAAAATGCTTGGTTGTTATCGTTAGATAGCAATAATTAAGCTAGGAATATGGTCCACGTGGTGAATTTGAAGACACTTACATTGTAATCGAACGAGAACGGTGACACTAGCAACTTATTCCAGTCTTTAGCAGTACGCACGTTAAAATAAGATGCAAAGCGAGTGGTTTTTACTGGTGGAATGCCTAAGATAAAAGGATGTATGTTATAATTTATTATAGTCTCAATCTTTCTTTCTCCATCTCTTTCTCTTTCTTTCTCTCTCTGATCCGTCATACATGAAAATCACAAGGTAAAGTAACGAAGTAACTCCAACTTCTATCTACTATTTACTTCTATCAAGAAGATTATTTTACTTCAACAAATAATTGATACACAACGTCCACACAGTAAAATATAAACACACATAAAACCAACCCAGTTCCAGAGTCAAGAGGGAGGTGCATTGTGAACGCGCCGTATTATTCGCGCCCCACATACTATACAACTGCCTGAATAAATCCCTCACAGTAGATTTCACACTTTTTTGAATACATACATACAACATGAATAACAACTTCGTTCGCCGGAACTATGGAAATAGACTGGTTTGCATATACAATAGTTCAGATGCTTTTTTTCGAACTCTGCGTTATATCGTTCTTTGTTAGTTTTTTTTTTATTTTTTGTATCATAATACGCACAAATTCCTTTCTTTTTATGGAGAAGTAGAAATTGCCCGCGTTTCAGAAGAAAACTTTTCCAGTGGCCAAAATTGCCGTACTAATTTTAACCTATTATCCCACGAGAACAAAGTAGTTTTCGTGGATAAAACATGTTCTATAACCATTCTCGGGTGTTAAGCTACGATTATGCCGATTTTCGTTTAAATTTAATGGTTTTTGCGTGAAGCTCGAACAGACAGACAGACAATATATATAACAATATTTTTTGATCTCTATATCGATAACAAAATACATCTGCATCAAAATTTTCAAAAAATACTTAACGTACAGAATTGACCCCGTTACAGTTATTATTAGTATAGATATATAGAAAACTAGGGTCCGCCTGTAGCTTTACCCAACTTGTACGATAATAAAAAACAGTCTACGTATTATTTCAGACTACAATCTATCTCTGAGACAAGTTTAATTCAAATCCGTTCAGTAGTAGTGAAGGTGTAACAAACATCCATGTGTCCAACCATTCTGACAAACGTCTCTTTTTATAATATTGGTAATGACATCGGCGAACTGTGAGTAGCGGTAAAATCCTTTGAATTGATTCTTTTAAGCCCATTGAGCCGAAACAATTTGCTTTTCAAGTTTTTATAGCGTGAAGGTTTATGATAAAAGCATACGGATTCTCCAGTTTTGCTCTTTTCTTCCCCCTATCATAACATAGTTTTTTTTTGTACTTACTAAATAGGGAAGCAAATATTTATCACGAACTAAAATTAAATTGAAAAAATAAAATAAAATTGAAGGATTCGTAAGTGTCATCTCTAAATATATACATATGTACATGTCGGAGACGGTCATTAGTATAGTTGTTAAACGAAACGTGGCACGATCCCAGATGGCAGCACCGGCACGATGATGTCGGTATGCGGCTAACTTCGTGCAACGACAGCGCCTAGTACGGGAGCAACCAGCAAGCCTCACTGACCTGTCGTCCGTATTCCGGTGCAGACCTCCTACTTAGGAACTGTTACTCGTTTCGTTAGTTATGATTAGTTGTGAAGGTAATTATAATTATTGTGCGTGTTAAGAAGACAATAAAAGTGTTCAAAATTATTGGTTGTATCTCTTTGCTCGATCACCCTGCTGTACGCCCATATGATGTCGAATTCTGAGAGCGATAAAGACTCAATTTCGTTATACATATGTAATATTTACGATTAATTCACTTGATATAGTCGGATTCACCCGACTAATAAAACTCACTTTAGTATTATAAGTTTCACGTAATGCAACATTAATACGAAAAAATATCTTTTAGATTAAAAAATTACCAGACCTTCCACCTACGGACCTCATAATTATTAAGTACCTAAACTAAGATTTACTATAATAACTAAACTAGAACGATATAGTGATAAGGGTGAAATTATAATCTGTGTTACGCAAGATTCACTTTCCGACCCACATCATTCGAGTCAATAGCAATCAACCGACGTCAAGCACATCTTCCTTCATACAGCTCGTGGCATTCCCGGAATATCTGAATATTGATAGCATTGTAATCCGACAATGTTAATTGTAAAAATCTAAATATTTTGTTTTGGAAAATCTTCGTCTTTGGACAGGTTGGTACTTGTATAGTCTATCACTGTAATTTTGCAATTTGTCGGATTACAATGTACTCTTATAAACCCAAAAATTGATTAAATGACATCGCTGGTCCACGGAACGTCGGTAGTTTTTATGTCACACGAAAGCCTCCGAGGTAGTTGAATAATTGAATCTAACCACAACAATCGTGGCCGACGGCTTAACGTACCCTCCGAAGCACGATGTCCATGGAATATTTGCCACTAGCGGCCATCCATTCCTACCGACCGCGCCCGCTATTACTTAACTTTTTCGATTACCTACAACCGAAACAAGCCAGCACGATATGAACCCATCCTGTGTCGATAACTTATCTGTAAAGTTAGCAAAAAAAACTACTGACAGTGAGCCATTTAATCTTACGCCAATCCGCATGGAAACAACGAAAATAAGTAGTGTTAGGATATTTATTGAAAAATAAAGTCCATTTATAATGATATACTATTTAATGTACACATTCTGCTATTTACAATAAAAAAATCACATTCATTTCTGTCCAAGCTTCCCCCAAAAACTTCTTTTAAATTACCACTTTCAAAACATGGAGCTACAAACCAGTGTGTTACTCAATTCACATCAAAGTCAACCAATCAGTTAGAAACATTCAAGTAAAAACAATTATAAAAATTATAGGAATATTAAAGTTTTTTAAATAAATAAATATCTCAGAACAACTCACACTCACATCTGACCCCAAACTAAGCGTTAGCATGTACTATGGTGATCAGACAAATGATAAACATAAATAAATATTTATATAAATATATTTCTTTTAGAAAGAAAAGAAAGAAGAAAAGAATTTATTTCTCGTTGAAGAAATCGAACTCAAATGTATTCATGAGTATTTTGTACGAATGTTTGATTTAACGCTCGGACTGAACGCCGAGCCCCATCTTTCAGGAATATCTGCTCTAAGCCTCCTCGGGCCCGAATGGGGCTTTGTACGCAGAGATCTCTTTAAGGCACAGAGGCAGGCAACCGGGGGATTTTTAGTGGTGAAAAATCCCACATATACCTCCCAAAGTACCGTGCAGGTTTCCCCCTCAACAGCAAAAATCGACCTCAATCGCGAGGAGATATGTATAAACATTTTTTCACGCATAATTTTATATCTAAGCTCATATTATAAAGCGGAACTTTTTGTAATGGATAAACTTAAAAAGGGCTGGGATTTCCACAATTCTTTCGTCAATATGTACAATGGAATCTCGCGAGTGCTATAGGTTATATATTGCTCCGGAAAATAAAAAGGATTTTTCTTGGTAACGGAATTTGTGAAGAAAGGGGTCGCATGAAAGCATTTTTTACGAACATTACTTAGGAGGTAAAAGGTGTGTATGTACGTTGTAGGTCATGTTGAAGATATCATTTTTGGACAACTCTCACACGGCCATCTGACCCCAACGAAGCGTTCGCTTGTACTATCGTGATCAAACAAACCGATACGCATATATTTTTTTAATACATACGAGTATATATGTAGATTGTTTTCTTCCAGAGTCAGAGAACAAACATACCTGCTCATCAAAGAAAACAGACTATAGTCCACTCCCCTGGCCAAGTACTGATGAATGTGCTAATCAAATGATAATCAACTTCCGATACGCAGAAACAAAGAAAAGTAGAGGTGCAGGCCGCAGGATTTAAACTCAGGACTTCCAGTTTGAGAGATCAGCGTTCGTGCCAGGCTATCACTGTGCTGCCTCTGTTGATATAACATCAATGTAACGTGATAAGGGTTAAGTCAGCAACGACCCACATCAGGCGTCAATGACGTCAGACACACAGCTGATTTATATACATCCTTAACCCTCTCAGAGATAGACACGTTGAATCCGCTATTATTTATTGCCCGGTCATATTGTAATCTCTGGTTATATCCGCTAAATCCTGGTTTGGGGATGTTATTGTTTTTAATACTTTTTGACAGATGTGTTGTGATTGGGAAGGTGCCAAGTGTGAGCTGTAGCAGAACTAGGGTTCTGCACTAACGTAATATTAAAATTTGCGAAGATGGATGGAAGTTTCTATGTCGCGCAAAAACTCAGACTCAGAGGGCACATAAAAATGACAGTCCAGTCCAATGTTACGTGTCTCCTCTGTTTTTCCTCGTCCATCGATCATCCTCGTTCCCATTCTACTTCTGTCACTCGTCCTGAAATGTATGTAATGCTTTTGGTGGACCTGGGATCAGTTAGTGTCTTTATTGATTCCAGTTGCTTCAGCAATGTAACACTTCCCTTGTTTCTTTCTCTTCCTCGCGTGGGCGGATCTATTATTACCTTCCAGGCAACGCATTAGTAACACCCCAGTCTGCTGTTGTTAATGTCTGTTGTCGGCGGTGATCACTTACCATCTGGTGACCCCACTGCTCGTTTGCCTGCTAATAAATTATAAGAATGCGTTGCAGGATAAAATGGACCTGGACAGCTTGTACCTGTGCCTACCAGCGTTGGGATTCAAACAAACCATATTCACGTGAAGCTGTAAGCTATCTCTTTCCAAGAGTTTTTGACGTTGGTTGCCTTCAGCTGTTCTAAAAGCTTTGATTAAAACTTCCATTCATTCAATAATCTACCTTAACAGCATAGTGTACAGATCAGAATTGCATGCAGGTGCATTAACTCGTCGCAATGCCGTTCCACGGGTTGAGAGCACACAGAGAATTTTAAACCTTACTGTAATGAGATGAAGTTTAAAGTTTAATGATTAGTAACTACTGCATAGATATCTGCTCGGCTGGCATTATGCAATGCTGAACAATTAGACAACGCTTATAAAATACTGTGAGGCAAGGTTTGCCGTTAGCTGATTTGTTTCGGGATTACTTTTTCATATAAAGAAGTATATTATCTGTTTTCAATATCATGTTAGGAGGGGAATTTTCACTATAAAATGCGTTGAACTAAAGTGATATGCATACATTCTGTGTTAGACATCACTGTATCGGGAATATAAAAACACTACTATCTCGTAACCACCACCCGGGGCTTATAATAGGTACGAATATTTTTTGTCACAATATCTATAAGAAATCGCACGAAATATAGCAAGAGTCTTTAAAATGGGTATCTCCTTATTCGGTGACCTTGAGCATATTCCTTCACGACTCAATGGAGCCGAAGCTTTTATATAACACTAATGCCTATGACTCAGCGATTCATGGACGGATCCAGAGGTCGGAGGACCACATGGTTAAGACCTTGGGTCGAGGGGAACAATAACTTCCGAGCACCTATAAGTATTATAACTGTTGTTACTTCTACCAAGGCCATTTAACCCGGCAAAGGTGATAGATTCATTGGGAGGTTATAGGTGACCCCTACCTAAGGCAAATATTGGGTCCACCCTGGAAGTATCTCTTCTCTCACGATATCTATTTTTACGTGATTGTCGAAACATGGAATGACTTTAAAAAAAACTCACAAATAGACTAATCTCCGAACTACGAGCAAATACAAAAAAACAAACTACAAATATGCCTGCGAATTGTCCACAAAAAATCTCATGTAAAATATGTATGTACAAAATTATATACAATAGTAACAAAATGACAGACACTGAGAGACAATGGTTTGTTAACGCGTGGTTTAAGTTAAAATAAAAATGAAGAACAATGAAAATAAAGAATAGTTTTTCTTTGTTTTAAAATGTATGTCTTATTTCCATGTATTTTGAGAGTTGGAATTTCAAAATGTTACCAAAGAGACACTGTAAAATCAGGATGTATTTTTATTTTAAATTATATTATACACAAACCATAAGGACGCAATTCTTATGTGTTACTCTAAAAAGTTACGTCCTTACTTCTTCCCGTGGTTAGGGCTGACGCCATCGCGTCTCGTAAGAATTACGTCCTTATACAGAAAACAATAAGGGGATTATTCTCTTGATTTTCTTCAAAGAGTTAAGCCCGACGACAGGGCATAACTTATAAAAATGAAGCCCTAATACAGAATACAATATGGGTGTCATTCTCATGAGTTACGCCCCTACTGTTTTACGTCGTCGGTATCTTAATCCTACTAATATTATAAAAATAAATAATAATAAGTTACACATCAGAATAACATATAAGGTGCAATATATAATAATTTTCTTTTATTTTGGATAATATAACGATACATGTCAATTAAGTCGGGAAAAAATCTGGCCTCTTAGAGCTATCTTGGCGTACGCTGCCTAAACTAGTGGAGTTACACAAAGATGATGTACCTTAGGATTGTTTGCCTCGAGTAGTTCTAAGTAAAAGTCCGCGACAGCATATATCTTTTATGTGGAAGCCACTATGACGAAAATTGTAAACCATATATTTAATTAAATCGGATACT
>DWJZ01000397.1:0-33490 GCA_018249125.1 Asbolis capucinus
GCGTGGTGAACTATGGCCTTAACCTTCTCATTCAGAGAAGAGACCCGTGCTCAATAGTGGGCCGTGATGGGTTGAGAGGATTGTTTGATTCTGTTAGTGTAAATGTCTGCACGGTCGTCTGTCGGTGCAACAGCTGACCGTGAATATAATAGTCTAATTCTCAATATGCGGGCCAAGGAAGACCCGTGTTAGCGCGCGATAACATAACAAACACCAAATTAGAATATATAAACATGGCGACGAAGACGGTCAGCTATTGTTATGATGTATACCTACGTATGTAGATATAGTAGTTTTTACTCATCCGTACAAATCATTTTAAACAATTTTAGTGGGAAAATAAAAGTTTATTTTACGTTTGTTTTCCTTATTTTTCCAAAACTCGCCCATCGCACGTTGAAATGTTGTTACGCCTCAAGATTTTAATGTGTCAAACATGTATGTGACCATTTTATAAGAAAACTGTCACATTGTCATCTACTGGTTTGTCTCCAAATGATTTGTACAGATGAGAGAAATGGACTACACATACATAACATGTACATATCGCCACATAACATGTTAATTTTGTCCATGGGTGCATGCATGTGGCTCTAAAGTGGAGTGGTGGAGGGGTTAGTCACCAAGTGACAATTTGTGCAGTTCCAAGGCCTCAAAGTGCTTAATGCATATAACAATGACAACCGGGACCGACCGTAACAGGTACTCACAAGATAAAAATGTGGAATGTCTATGATAGCGTTGCCAAACGTCCTGACTTTGGCGAGACGTCTCGATTTATAAATCCAAAGTGAAGCTTTCGAGGATAAGTCAACCATTCTCACACTCACAAAACTAACAAGACTCAACGACCGGGCGACCAGGTAAATCTTATTTAAAATAACATATTTTTATTAAAATTCCTATGGCTATTGTCACGTAAACTTAATTCAAACCTCAAATAAAAAAAGAAACTTATAAAGATTTTTGTTTATACACGTTTCTTTACTAAGTCCCGCTATCGACGCAGGAATCCGGCTTTTTTCACTTCAAAGTTACAAAATCCCGACTTGGTAAAAATAAAATCTGACAACGCTGATCCATGAAGATAACAGTTTGAGTATACCGACATATTTTATATATCTGTAGCTAATGAACCATTTATAGCCCTGTACTGAGCACGGATCTCTTTTTGTAATCGACGAAGCCTAGAGGGAGACGGAATGCGTAAACATAATTTCATAGTTGGGTGCTGATGAAGTATAAAAAACAAGGTGCTACAGATATCTATGAATTGTGGAACCAAGCACCGTAGCGTAGTCCGCTGTTTATCAAGGTTCGCAACAAACACTTAAGTTGAATTCAACATAATGCTAGATGGAGCCACCCATCTAATTTTCTATAGAGGCTATAAGTTTAATACGTCTTAGTTTTTCGTAAATAAAATTAGAGTATTATTATTATGAGTATATTCTTAGATTTTGTTGTAAGCTGATAATCTCAATAGTAATCGCAACACTATACTAACTCGGTGCCGCAGTATTTTAAAAGTAAAGTTGTTGATGTTGTTCAACAGATGGCGTTCCTAACATGCACCAAACGCGTAGTCACTAAATAGTCGGACAATCATCTCTTAATCGCGTCACTGAAATTGCAATATTGTTGTGTGCAAAAGTTACAACTGTGCTAGTAAATTTTAGCGATGGCAATTTGAATTCTATGGTATGTCACCATGAAAGTCGATCATTCTATCGTTGTCTTGTTGCTTGCATTTTATTTATTTTTTGTTTTATATTATCATTTATTATGCTCAATAAGCATTAAAGGCACAAAGGGATAAGTAATAAACAAGCCATACTTAGTTATAATAAATGAGTGTTTTATTTAAACTAAATGCGAACTGCATCTGCTGATTGGGATTAATTGGTGCTAGCGACATTGCAGACCAATACGGAACACATTATTACTTTGGCTATAACTTAATTATTCAATAAACTCATAAAGAGGCTAAGGTTTATATCATTTTAATGAGGAGTCTTTTTTTGACAGGGTTATATTTGGATGATTTGACATGACAAGTGGTGATTTGCTTTTGATTATTTCGATCTCTTTTAGGCGTTAAGGTTTTACGTACAGAAGATATGTTCGCTCACTCGTGGTTGTTCGTCAATTTAGTAACTACGTCTGTGACGTGCACGGACCGAGCGTTGCCGAATGTAGTGGTAGCCCCATCTGATGGTAGCATGGTACAGCAGTTCCGCAGCGCTGACCGCCGTCGCCGCCACCACACATAGCCACAGACTAATAAGGACGCCTGAGACAACAAAATGAAATTAATATAGTATCTACCAGGATCTGTGAGCGACTTCACCCGCGTTTTAGGTACGTTGATAAAAAGTAGCCTGTGTATTACTTGTTCTCTGTACCAAATTCCATTCATGGATTAAATCGTTTTTACGTAAAAAAAGAAAAATCTTTCATCCACCCACCCACACAAACTTTCACATATTACTGTAATTTAGTATGTTTTTCTCATACATACTCCTTTGACATAACTTGTAAACACACCAGTGAATGTTACGGTATCTATTGTATGTTATTTTATTAAATCACAATATTACATAATTAATTCAATAGTACCTTGGAACCGGACGACTCTTCGCATTACGCGCTATTTTAGAACAAGTAGTAAAAACCTATCAATTAATTATAAAATATATTTTACACATCACTTGCTTCGAAGTTGTGTCAACGTCTGAAGAAAGGATCAGTAAGATAAGCATTAACTTCAACTTCAGGCTGAATTCATTTGAAATGCTTACCATATATTGCTGTAATTCCAAATTCAAATTCGAATGGCATCTAATAATTTGATCTTAGAAACTCACATGAATAAGAATCAAAAGTATTTTAAGGCTCCCATCAATCTAAACGTACTCGCCCTCCGTCAATTCCAGGATTTTTTTTACTTAGAATTACTTGACATCCTATCTGGTGGTAAGTGGCAATTGTGTGTAATATGTAACACGCTAATTACTTTTGAAAGGGTACCGTACTTGGATTGGTAATACTAATACAGAAATAAGATAAAATATAAAACTCACAAGCGATTTCATACCAACGCCGGTTGGACTCGACGATGTACAGCTGCTGTTCTTCTGATGCGAAGAAAATACGGATGACAGTCGTATTAGCTATGGACATGCCGCTTCTAGTGGCACACAACAATGATGCATTATTCATTGGTGTATAGTAAATAGCAGTATTCTTATTATCTCACCTCAAATAATGACTGTCCAGTGGAACAGTCCAGTCCAGGAGTGACTGGACTCGGGTCTCCTCTTATGACAATGTGAGGGGTTAAGGCCACAGGCCATCACGCAAGGAAAGGAGAAATTGATAGAGTTCACAAGCGTTAATCGTGGCTCGTACATTTTTATATAATTTTACAGCATTCAGCAGTTTATATCACATTGTGCACTTTTGAGCCAGTTCACGACTGAATTTGATGGTTCAAGTTAAATCTGTCATTCGATAATTCCCTTACAAAGATCTTTATGGAATCTCTCATATCGTACAAGTTTTCTCACAATGTTTTTGTTCATCGAAGCAACTAATAATTAATTGGTAATAGATACGCTGGCAACTTGTGATAATAACGGGAGGCAGAATTCGAGCTCCTTCGTTAAAAGGCAAACTTTAAATCCGTCTCAGTTTTAAATTCCTCGTATGACAACATTTTAAATGATTAAAAACTCAACTGACAACAAGTAGTTCAAGAAAAGTTTCTTGGTGTGCTGGTGTGCTGCATGACTGACAGCGGCGGAGTAGGTAACCCTGGCGCAGTCTGGGGAACAGTCCACGCAGAACATGGAGTCAGAGGACTCCTCGTTCAGGCTAGGGTCCGCGGAGTCCCCAGGGTAGAAGTTACTGAATTTCTCTATCAGAATAAGGAGACACTTTTATAGAATTAGCTGATAAACGAAAAAACCTGCAACAAACCCGGGCTATTAACATTAACACCAAAGGCACCACCACGATAGTCTTGCAAGTCATGTAGCACGTGCCGGCCGACTCTTATAAGCGCCCCTGGAATATGACGATCGATTTCAGTTTTGTGGCTAACTAAAGCAACGAGACAGTTATATATATAACTTAAAGATGACACCAATACTAATTGGTTATTTATATTAATTTGTTATTAACGATGTTGACTTAACTATAGGTACAATTCGGTATCAAAATAAAAAGCGCCTACATGAAGAAGGAGCAAGCGTATCCTGGCAAGTCAGTATACCACGATCGGGCGCTGACACTAAGTTAAAAACTTTAGGATTTACCATTACAAATTCACTATTAAAGACATGTAAGGAATTTCGACATACTTCACAAATTCTGAACTTCTTCTTCAGAGGCTTCCTAGGATGCAATAGAAATAAAGAGTACCTTTGTGTTTGTTCAAGCAAGCGAGTTGATCAGGTGAGCAGACGGTGTCGGGGGGTCGTGGGAACAGCAGATGCGGCACGCAGCCGCACAGCGCGTGCACGGTGCGCCGCCGGCACTGCGCCACGCACCACGCCTGGCTGCGCTGTTCCACCGCGCGGCTGTGGGCTTGGCGCATGCGGCAACCACGCTGCAACATAACGGATCCAGTGGGGGAATAAGAACCTCAAGCCCCGTCGTTTACCAAAATGTTTATCCTAACTTATATATCTTTGAAATCGAATGTAATGTTAATTTAAAGATAATTCATAAAAATTTTATCTTCGTGTCTGACACATAAATAATGATGTAATCGTATGATGTTCAACCTGCTAACATATTGACTTTATCTGTAGGCTTGCTTCTGATAAGGACTACGGCGTTTTCAGTACGCCACTCCATTGTCGATTGGTGGAACAATCGAGTGGCCCACGCCAAGCGTCGGAGTGCTGTCTAACGATGCCTTTTTAATTAACTCTAAATAAATAAATAATAAAAAAACGATAACAATGGGACCGACGGCTTTTTCCATGAACTGACGCCCATCCTGCTACCGACCGCGTCCGTTGTTTAACTCGGGTGATCGCTTGGGATCGACTCAAGATGCCGAACTTGGAAAGTTACGGACCTTATCTGCAGATCAAACTTGATTAAAATATTACCCATTCCTCACTGAAGTAATATAAATTGGGCCCCGTGATCTGGGTCCTGGCGGTCAGCATGAGATAAGCTGACGTGTTCCGCTGCGCCAGATACAGCTTGGAGGATCCACCCTCTATCAGCGGGTACTCGCTGCCTTCGAACAGCAGTACCTGAAAACGAAGGCTCGCAAAATTATGAACCAAGAATGATAAAGATAAATAATATTTAAGGTAAAACCAAGTCACTGCATACTGTTAACTTATAAGTGGCAGTTTTGCAGTAAATAAGCAGAAAAGAAGTGGTATTACGTGGCTAGTCTATCAAATAATGAAGTTCGTCAAAGGTTTATTTGCGTCCATTTCTTAAATAAGAATACGTTATCGATCATGAGATACTGTTTGTCTTTCAGTTCATCTTAAAGAAACTTGCTTTTCATACGAGTATATGGTGATATATTGCTATGAGTAATACCGTATTTTTACATTGGGCTTGTTATTAGATTAAGAGTGCATAGGTGTATAAATCAGTATACATTGTCAAAAATTAACAAAAGGAACAATTTGTGTTATAGTGCCATTTGCCGTGATTAATCCGTTTAATTGTATTATAGTCAAGAAGAAACTCATAATGTAAGCTCTTGAATACAGTATAATGAACAGTTACCTCGACTCCCTCCTCGGGGCCTCTTAGGAAGGCCACATCGTTATCGTCCGTCTTCACCACCACCGCCAGTCCGTTGTCTTGTCCGGCGAAGTGTGACCTCCGAACTGGATTGTGTAAGTCTTCTTCCCTGAAAATATTAGGACCCTTCTATAATTATTATCGAAGAAGATGGCCTATTTGTTCGTAACCAATAAATAATGCAATAAATTAACTTTGTAAATTAATTACTACACTTTGTATATGTAGTAAATAGACCAACCTAGGAGATATGTAAAATGCTCAAGATCTACTTTAAATTCTCGCCTAGATTCAACTGCGTGGTTTAGATGTTACTTTTCAAGACAAATGAGAAAAAAGAGCTGATGTCGTAGCCGTCTTGGGTTGTACAATACTGCTTCCGCTTTCGACTTTGTCCACGTGGAATAGTAACTTTGGGTTAACGCTAACTTTAACCCATGACTTCGTTTCTGTCATACATATTTTTTGCGAAACTTCAACCGTTTACGCAGCGCACGCAGCGGAAGTTATCAAAGGAAACAAAAATCTCCCCAATTTGAAACATTCTTTAATGGTGTTCCGCTCCTATTGGTTTTAGCGTGGTGACATATAGCCTCCCGCGATACATTTTTATCGGACCAGTAATTCTTGAGATTAGCGCGTTCAAGCAAACAAACAAATTGTTCAGCTTTATAATATTAACATACATAGATTTGATTAAGTCTTGTATTTTCTCCACTAGATGGATACACTGTCCAGTGGCATCTTAACATCGATCAGGCCTAATGCGTCAAGAGTGAACGTCTAAGGTAAAAGAAGTCTAGACTTACTGGTATCTAGAATTGAATACGCAGCAGTAGCCATGCGGAGTGGGACGCAGAGCAAACAGCCGGCCGCAGGGCACGCGCATCGTGCGCCAGGCGCAGCGGATCAGGAACGCTGAGCACTGCGGGGTCAACTGTGCAATATTGACGATACATTCATTGTATCAAGCACTAGATATTGCTCTCGCTTCGCTTCGGAAGAAGATAGGATGAAGACTATCTAATAATCTATCTTGTCATATATGCTACAAACATGCTAAATTTCATTTAATGTGTCCATTGGTTTTGGAGTTGCCAGACTAATTTAAACCTGTTATCCTGCGGGAACAAAGCTTTTTCCTGGTATAAAACCTGTCCTATACCCATTCTCGAGTTTTAAGCTTCGATTATGCCAAATTTAATCAAAATCTGTTCAGTGGTTTTTGCGTGAATCTCGAACAGACAGATAGACAATAAATCCAAAAAAAATATATTTTTGGTCTCAATAGCTATAGCAAAGCCTTCCTGCATCAAAATTTTCAAAAATATTTAATGTATAGAATTGACTCTGTTACAATTTTATTATTAGTGTAGATTTATTGGTGTAGATATAATTATTCAGGTCTACCCGTAAAGAGTAATTTTAATTATCTCTTTTAACGAAAACGAAAAAACGGCTCATGCGGGGTCGTTTCTTAAAATAACCTATTTTATAATTTTACTTTTCAGTACTGTTAAGCTTTTAAGATGAGCGCGAGGGCTCCCTACCCAAACTGCCAGCGGCTCCCTGTTTCATCGCCAAAAGCGCCTCCGCGGCAAAATGGCACATCCCAAAGATAACAAGAAAATCAATAATTAACTTCGTGCGCATACAAATAACGTATAATACGTAATTACCCAAATAAAGTAATGTTTTCAGTCTATACGTGATTTTTGTGTTGTTTAAACCTTCCGTGACATGGGTGGTCCGAATTTTTGTTTGTTATTGTAGTGAAGGTTTTGGACAAATGAGAGAAACTGAATTTCACCTCTCAACCGTTGGACAAGTTGTTTCATAATAAATCTCTTAATAGGAATAATTACAAAAACTATATATATATATATATATATTGGGGTATATATATATATATATATATATATATATATATATGCACCAATCAGCTAATTTCTGTCATGTCCTTCGAAAACCCAGTTTTGACAGTATCGAATTGAAGTCAGAGTTCTATAACGAAATACATCCAGATATCATTGCTTAAATATGATTGAAGAGCAATAACTTTGATGATGATATTAGTGATGTTGGTCTCCTGTGCGACACGCGACAGGTACTCCATGAAGGACGCGTCCACCGGCGGCCCGCTCCAGGTCGTCAGGGCCCCGAATGTCAATAGGTTCCGCTCTAAGTCCCGCAGGTCGTATGTACTGTTCACGTCCAGTTTGTATCTGAAAAACAGTAGAACACAAACATGAATTACTAAGAAACCGTTAAAAGTATGTATATCGATTCAACATGTGTCAAGGAATATGATGTTACAAAACTAAAATCAATTGGTCTGCATCATACGGAAAGAATAATTGCTCAAGAGTCATACATGGAAAGAGTAGTTACTGTAAGTACAGTATACTTTACTGTATACTTCATTACTTTACTGTATTTACAGTAACTACTCTTGGTTGGTAACAGATGGTTATTTGATAAAATTTGGAAGTACTATAATCACATAAAAAATTGTCATACTACCCATGTTAGCGTGAAATAAATAAAAAATAATGTGTTAAGAAATACTTCATTTTTAAGGGCATTAAAGTCAGGTTAAGATATTAATTAAGGTTTTAATATTAGGGACTGAAAATTCCTAACATAAGGCGCTTGCTGATAGCAATTACGTACTCGACAACCAACTGTTGCTGGTATAACTTACAAGTAGCTGGCGTACTTGGTGAGGGCTGTCCTACTGATGACGTTGTTGGTGCAGAGAGCAACGGCGGGGAAATCGACGTGTCTGACGGGGTGCTGCGACGACAGCAGCGTCACGATGAGAAGCGGAACGCTCCGGTACCCCTGCCAGCTACGACACACCGCCAGGATCCCCAGCACCATCAACATCACGATGAACACTATGTACCAGCGCCTACCGGCGAAGCAAGTAGAGATAATGAAGTAAAAGACTGATCTTGTACTGTCACTGATGACAGTCTTTTTTTAATCTTTATAATCTGATCTGAATATTCTAGGTGAATATTATAGTGAATCGAGTTTTGTGTTGATGTAACTACTGGTGGTCGTATGTAGATAGATACTAAGGGAGAAGAAATCTATCAATACGAATATGTTGTGACACTAAAATTTTAAAACAAAATTGGACTAAACGTTATTACTGGTGTTTAAAAACATAACTAGTTAAACACCTCATTTTAGTATCAGACAGATTGGTCTTCATTCTTAGACTCTTTATTCTATTAATCTTACCTGAGCCTTGGAGGCATGCTCCTGTTTCTCATATATTTTACGCCCTGATTGGAACAATTCGCCCAATATTCCTTCATAGCTTTCATTAAACTTTCCCTTAAGCAGTTTTCGAAAGCCATCATTGATCGAGTTCCAAATAATTTTCGTGCAGTCCGGGTTTGTTTATGATTTGAATACCACGTTTCGGGATCGATGGTACGCATTTTGAACAAGGAACTCAAAATTACTTAAAAGACAGACAGGCCGACTACCTTATTCTGGATTCCTGTGGAAGTGGACAAATTGGCTACCATTTGCAACAACTTTAAACTTTGACCAGAGCCGCTATACTGAAGGTTTAACGTGACAATAAGTCACACATGTTCTGCACCTCGTTCAAGGCCAAAAGCTAATTGCTTTTTATACCATATTAAATTTAATTATAAATAAGCTGATCTCTAAATCATTAAAGCATCACGCGAGGCCAGTTCACTTGACCCACAGCTCATGGTCTATCTGGTCTAATATCATTACTGATTTTCACGTTATTCAAAAAGTCGTTGATATCTTGGATGTACCAAACAGGAATGAAATGATCAGACGAAGTCAGAGATGAAGGGATTATTACGTGGTGGTATATATTTAAACATCCATTTGACTAAAAACGTGTACCTGCCTGCCAAGTTGAGAGTTCCGGGAACGCTACAGGCAGACTACAATGATCAAGAGACGTGATATGTAAGGAGTAAATGAAACAAGCACGCCACGGTAACTCCATTTAATTCACATGTAGGTTATTTTAGAACATCGATTACTGACTACATTAATTGGGTATGCAAGTTGACATCAAAGTTACATAATGACACATACAATACATAAGAGACACTTTTCAATTATAACTACGTCATAAATACGTCGCTGTCTTAGTTGTGTTTTATTTACCCTTCTCACGCTCATTATTACAATGTTTTTGGTTCTAAGATATCATTAAATAATGTCTTAATATATTTTATTTCCAAAAATAAATGAGATTTCAAACAAATTTTACCCAAAATATAACGACTGTAAAAGAGAGAGTAAAATTAGTAGGAGGCTCATATAAAATCCGGAATTTGAGGTTAGCAATAACGTTCCTTTATTACCAGTACAGCTAAAACAATACTTAGCAGCTGGTTAATGTAACTTATGTAAACATTACAGTAAATAAGAAATCCACCTATAACAGTAATAAGTAAATAAAAATACATCTGCGATTACATAAAGCTAAGTTCAAACAAAAATATAACTGTGATAGTAAGGTAAACAAAAATATAACGATTATAAAAGAAGTAAATAGGTTATAAGAACCAGCTGCTAGGAAATATTGAATAGCTCAGCAACGAAGACCGCACACAATAAATGTTAACTCCGCAAACATTTCTTATTTTATGATAAACGCCGTTAAATAACATTTCACCACTTGATAACTTAAAATCTAAACCACCTTTGGTGTCGGTAACAATAAAGCTAACGATAAAATAAATAACAACAACTGGTTCTAAATAATCGCAACAAAACATTGAATTGATTTGATTGCATTCAATCAAATCCATTTAGAGATGACATAAAGCTGTTTAATCCATTAAATAGACACTCACTTAAATCTAGATAGCTAATCAAAGGGGGCGTGGCCAGAAGTGAGCCCGAACGAATAAATTAATTTGACAACATCAACAGTTGTCATCGCTTCGACGGCCGCGAAATTCGTTTAAAAATAATCTTGACTGTGCCAAAACTATTCATAATTTAATTTTAATTAATAGGGATTTGTCCTTCAATCCGTTTATACCTATGCCTTATCACAAATTGGAATTTTTGTCAAGCATTATCAAGGTAAGTCTCTTAATATATGTATTTTAATGAAAGATTTGATGGCATTCATATAAGTAGATATTATACAATCATGTTGTTCATAAATCCTTGTTGGTAACTTTGATCGGCAATGATGATGATTCCTTATACTTCCTTCTTTCCCGGTCCTTCAGCTCAGTTTCACTGCTATCACAGGATTCATGTCGTCTTCTTATACAATTTAGTCTTAATATACAGTTAGACAATATTCATAATTATAAAGCGAATTGATGCTTGTACATCATATACTCGCACCGTCCACTGAATGGTGGCTGTATTTATCATTATCAATATTAGCATCATCTTAATATTAAGAAAATAAAAGTTGAAGATAAAAGTACAATTTATAGAAATCCTGTAGTACTCAATAGCTATTAGGCCTCATATAATTAAATATTAGAATATATTATTACAAAAATATACAGAATAGAAGTTGATAGATATTAAAATTGTACAAATTTAGTGTATAATAGATTTTGTAAAATAAATTTAGTACCTACTTATCGTAATATTTTAGGTACAAAATACAATGAATACGAGACTGCCTCTAAATTATAGGAACAGATAAAATAGGGTTGGCTTCCTCCTCTGTAAAAACTGTACGATCTACATGCTCCAGGATTTAGAAATTGTTGTGAATATTTCAGAGAGCTTCATTGAGATTTTACTCGTTTTTAATTCACTTTCGCACGCTTCGAGGAGTATATCTAAAACAAACTTCCTAATCTGTTAGAAGGATTAGAAGTCAAAATATTCGTTGCTTTTCTTTCTCGAAAACAAGAAAGAAAAATGCTTGTCCTTCTTGCCATAAGGGCCAATCGCTCTGATATTCTGGAACTTACTTAAATTGGATGATAGCTGAGAGAGTTCTTACAGCAATGTCGGAGCCTTACATGATCGGTAACAATATCAGCAATGACGCTTCCCATCACAGCTAGGTCAAGTTACCGCAGCGAATGCTGCTGCAGTCCTGCAGGATATTACAGTTTTGGCTTAACTACACTGTCGATACACTATATTTTAAAGATTGTAAAACGATATACATTGTTAAGTCCATTCTTATCAACTACATTACAAGTAACACTGATACACAAAACATCAATTGCAATCTCCTTGCTTGAACTAGAACTGAGGCTTGCTCGTTTGATCTTCCAAAATCTGGGGAACTTGATATCTTTAAATTCGTATTACGCAAATTAACTCACAGCATAGTTCAAGGAGTATATTGTTCACAATAATTACTTTCCAAATACTTTATAACAGACAAACTTCACAAGTGGCGTCAATCTCGATTCATTAGGCGTTTCTATTGTTAATATAGTCACACACTAACAGGATTGTTTCCTGATTCAGTCAAAACACTGAAGCCATAAATTGACGTCTTCAATTTACACCTAAAAGTAGTAGTTGTTCAGCGAGGTTGGCCAGCTATAGGTAGTCGGCAGTTTTAGACGTATGCAGGCCCCGGTGTGAGATAGGCGGGGCCGCGCCGTCACAGATAGGCCACAAAGAGTAGCATCGAAAGCAGGAGCAGAGATACTCCGCTTACGCCAACGCGAGTTGATTTCGAGAGGATACCCTTCCCTGGGAGAAAAAGTTTCGTTTTAAATATAACATTACTGTAACTTACTCGGCCAACAGATAGAACAAGTCTATTGGTGCAACTGCCATTGGATGATAACTTAAAACTTACATCGTTCAGCAAGCTTCTTGTAGCAGCAGCAATCTCGCAGCCGACTGTACTGCGCGCAGTCGCGGGCGAGCGGCCGGCAGCGGTGTGGGCCAAGGTAGCAGGTATGCGGCAACCATGGGAAGGGCTCCGGGAAGAAGCGACGCTCGCAGCAGCAGTGGTCGGCCAGGACGCGCGTCTCACAATACTCCAGGTCCTTGCGCGAGCAGACCCCGCAACCCTCCCGCGTAGCCGGTACTGTTTCCAATACATATTCATCTTGAGAAAAAAAAGGTTAGGTGAACTTAAAACTTAAACTATAACATTTTCGGATATGATTGAAGTAGTACGGTTGAGTTAAAATCTTTCAAAGAAATCCAAATCGTGGTTGCTGCAATTTAGTGAAGTGTTCTGTAGTCAAATGTAAAAACTGCAGTTCTTACTACTATCTGCTGGGACTATAAAGGCCCAAATTATATCAGTATTGTTGCATTAATATACTCGCAAAAGCATAGACTAGACATCGCGCATGCGCATTCTTGCCAGCATTGAGACGCAAAAGCGGGTGTGAGCAAATAAAGTGGAGGAAGAGTTAGACTTATAATAATTAGGTTAAGTCTTATCGGGTAATAATATCGCTTTAAATGATCAATTTTATAATTAAACAAAAACATTTTTTGATGTATAGAACTTGATAAAACCACTTGCTGATGTGTTCATTGCTCGTCATCGTTACCGGTGTCTATATTGATAGATAATTACGAGTTGTGATACAGTCTCTAATCGACTTGGATACCATAGTGGAAGTCTTGGTAGCCATATCGAAATCCACCCCATACTTTCAGATTTCTATCACAGAACGTAATGTTCCCGAGAAAGCTTCGATGTAAATGAAATTATTTTAAACAATGAAGGTACATTAAAGTACACTTACTTCGTCCTCATTAATTGTTCCAAATAATCCGCCACCTCTTCATAAAATCGTTGAAGATCTGAGTCTGAGTAGTTATAACTATGTCCGAAATGGCGCATGGGCTTGATGACTTCCATCGTTGCGCACAGCTCTTAATCGGAGAGTCTCCTCAGCATAGATGCTGGTATGCCGCACCCGGGGTAGTATCCTCCGATTATACCGAACAGGACGAGACGTTGGGTAAACGTCAGCCTACGATAAATGTCCCTAAACAGACAAAGGTATCCCCACGCAGGGTTGTCGGGCCGTCGCATGTGTTTAGGGAACAACGTGTTGATCAATTCATTGTAACTACTATTCAGTTCTCTGATTACGCTAACTCTCATACGCCCGTGAACGATCTCACTTGGTTTATTGTATTTATTGATCATCTTCATAATCACACGACACTGGGCTAAAGCTCAGTTTTCAAATTTCAGTCACTTCGCAAAGCACTCGGAGACGTCGTTTCAAGTATCTTCTGTTTCGCATCGCATTATAAGCAGTCCATGAGCTGAGCACTAACTGAAATTTCAAATATGAAATTAAACATGGCGGCTCCAATTGGGTCGCATGCGTTCGAGATACTTGATAGTATTTCGGCACTCGAAGCAGCGCCATCTTTCCCTAGTTTTAACGTCCAACTGATTATATCTTTCCCGAGACATTCCAGAACAATCGAAATGATACCATTTAATACAAACTATACATCGCATTCCATCGAATACAAAGTGCAGGCAACGCAAACAGATGAACATTTTTAATACGAAAACAATTAAAACACAATACCAATATTATGCCAACAACGATCCCGAAACGAGAGAGCTCCCTCGATTCCGACCTTCAATTAATTATTTAAGAAAATACTCCAAGACTCTGACCCTTTAGTATCGCTATTCACTAGTTCACCAACATGTATGATGGAAAAGTGTGCCAATTAAAGAAAGGTACGCTTGTGCGCGCGGCGGGTGCGCGAACGACCCGAGACAACTTACACGACCCGAAATATCTCTAAAGGTATGGCACATCAAAAGCACTGGCAGCTTATCTCCGAAGTGTTACGGCGTCTGACGTGAATATGCAATGGGATTGCATTAAGGACGCATGTGCAGTCGTTATTGATTATCAAGCTGTCCTGCGGGCCTGCGGGGCGCCGCCGCCGTCGCCGGGCGCCCGCGGGCTCCGATACAGCGCTATTTATAGGATGCCTAGCGAGCTCCTACCTGCCCACCGCCCTGTCTGCCTTTACATCAGGGATGCCATATTGGATATACGACCAACTAACCTAATATCCGAAAATATTTCTGCATTGTTAAACAATATAAATCTTCAGTACTGCATCACAGGGGTCTATATTTTAAAATTAATTAACATATATAATTTCTATATTATTTCATTTTAATTATTACTGTTTAAAGTAATAATAATAAATATTATATATGCAATATTAACATGAAGGTGAAGTTAGATACTGTACATAATACAACTGTAGTCAGATGGAAATTACTAATAAAATACCAACATAAAAGTATGTATGTCCAATGTTGCGGTACGAAATCAAAACTTTTAAAGTCATCCAAAATCATAAGTAACACGTCCTACTACAACACCACTACTACACTTTAAATTTTTATTTATAAAATCTCTTTATGTTCTAAATACAAAAACAGCAATCAGGCAAATTTTAAATTCTCCGACGCGTCCGCATGCAGATATCAAATCGCTGGGTAACGAACGTCGAAAAATTCAAATGTCTGATTGATATCCGTAATGGCATCCGAAATGTCAACTCCCTAACAAGCAACAACCCTCTCCACTCGGGGGAATTGATTTGTAATACACAGATTGAGTTATAATGTATATTTTGTCCTGTTCTTTCTTGCGCTCAACAGATGAACACGAATAATCACTACGTACTATATTTAGTCGGAAGTTTCATAATTCGTTTAGGCACGGCTCAAACTTACATCAAATTTATTAGATTAACACAATAATATTAAATAGCGATGCTTTCATGTAAAGAAAACAATACAACAACAAAGATTTTCGTACTGGTAATGCTTGAGAATTATAGTTTCGTTTATCGTTAGTTTGTGGAGATTTACCTACTATTCAAGAGAACTAAAACTAACTAAACTCACTGAAAGAAACCTAGGCATCGTTTTATAATTAATGCAATAATAAACTAATAAGTGAAAATTGGGAAAGGGTCCGATATATTTAAATAATTGATCACGACAGAATTAAAAGTAAATTAAAACAGTACTTACTTAAAATTCAATTGATACATTAGGTAACTAGAAATAATTAAAGAATAAAGATGTTGTTCCGCCGAGCAATGTTCTCCACGTGGAGGCCCGGCGCTGGACCAGCGTTGGCGATGTCCCTAAAACTCATTGGCTCCTTGCTATCGTCGTGTTATGCGCAGTAGGGCGGAGTCCACCCCACCAGCCACCCGTTGAGATAATCAATAACTTCCAGTACCAATTTGTTCCAGAGCGTACAAACCCTGCTTTATATTTTTATTTGTTCGTGTGTTTTATTGTCCAATGTGAGGAAATCTGTCCTGCTTAACATCCCGTGTAGTCCGTGCTGGACTACGGATGATTCCATGCGAAAGGTTACTGGGTTCTCCCTACCGGGTTTACCTCCATGCCACACATGCTAATCCAATTGTACAAATACGATATTGATAACGATATTGCTATACGTATAAGATATTGAAAATCCAATCGAACACTCTTGTATGTGTAGTGCACAATGTAATCAGAAGATCAGTCAACGTAAAAAACTCTTAATCTTTACGTAGTTGTATAATTGAGATGGTCAATATACATATAATAAAGAGCCAAACAAGCTCAGACAGAAATAAGAAGCTCAACTAATGGAACTGTCCTGTGTTGACTACAGAGCTGAGAAAAAGTAGATATGGCATTGTCAAGTAATGAAGAGAATAATGAGACGTAGCTGAATACTAGCCAAAAGGCAAGAAACTTGGCCCCAATAATATTAAAGGTCATATTCTCCCTGCGTCATAGTAACAAAACAAACGCTTAGTACTTGTGAAAATAATTGATGTGACCCTTAAACGGAAATGATGACGTCATACACGCTCCCTGAGGGGGAAGGATAGGGAAGTAATAATGTTGAAGGTTTATGGCGACGTATAAAATGCAGAATCATTCCTTTTTTATGTGATACGCAATTTGTAGCAGTCAGAGCAAGTAACAGTGGTATTATCAAGCGGTAATCAGTGAGTACGGCACTAATGAGAGGGGCGGCGGCATGAGACATGTCCGTCGTGCATTGTCATCGCAGCGGCAACAAGGCTTCGTTGCAAAACATGCATATCGTTGGTCACTGTGTCGTCATCGTGTGATGAGACTATTTGATGTCCTTCTGCTGGGTAAATTATATTATTATACTTGGACTTTTTAAAATATTCCTACTTATGGGAGTAATAACTGCGCTATGTAATACATGCTAAATGCCTAAAATATTATGTATTTATTTTTTGTTAATTTTAAAAGATCACTGTCGCTTATACACATTAGAATCAAGTGATTGCCAGAAAAGACCTGACTCTCGAACTCCCAGCCTGAAACTCGAATACGACTAGACGTTGGCGTCTTGCTTAAGCAAGGACGATCTGCTGGAGAGCTTACTTAGTGGCTATCGCAATTGTCGGACATTTTCTAGCCACCTGGAAGCCTTCGACGAGGCTTAATTATTCCAACCTGACGATAACAACCAGTTTTGGTAATTATCAGTCACCCATTCACTTTCCGATCAGGCCCACTAATGCTTAACTTTACCAATCATCTACGATCAAATTATTAGTATTTTTGATTCAAGTATTTTTTATATTATAAGTAAGGCAAACGAGCAAAGACTTCATTCACCTAATGGTATGAGTCATTACTGCCATTAGCAAGATCAGGCTACGGTGTCACTAACGCCTTGCCTGCCAGGAAGAATTTAACAGACCTACACACGCGGGAAGAGAAAGAAACAAAGGAAGCAGTACATCGCTGAAGCATCCGGAATCTACACCTACTAAACACGGACATACTAACAACATACCGCTGTAAGACAGGTGATAGAAGAAGAATGGCAAGGAGGATGCCTGAAGGACGGAGAGAAAAAAAGAAGACTTTCATTTTGAAGTAATTACGCAAAATTACATTGTCAAATGGCTTCATTAATAGTGTCAGCGTTGCTGCCGTCACGGCGGGCGAGCATCCTAAGTGATTAGTCACGAGCTCGTCCTCTGCGAGAACCCGCGCTAATCAGACCCTCTTCATGAATCGGCTTGGTCTCTTGTGACTGCTAACGCATTATTCTTGCTATTACTATGTTTTATCAGAATAGTCTTTATATTTATAGTACTTCATTTTTTTATCAATACGAAATCAATACACACGTACAAAATAGTTTCATGTTGTATTTTTGTATTCTGTATCCGAAGTTAGAAAAGTGTGTCAAAGTGTCGGTAGTTTTCCGACGTACTTAATAAGTTCTGTCTAACAATAACAACCGGGACCGACGTGCCCTCCGAAGCACGGAAACGTTCATGAAATTTTAACGTTCATCCATCCTCCTACAGACTGCAATCGCTATTGCATAACTTTGCCGATAACTTGTGATCGACACAAGCCGCCGGGCTAGAAACGCTTCCAACTATTTACTATGAGCACATATTAATAACTCCAGAACATAACAAACTGGGCTACGAGCATTAATTAACACCAACCATCGCTAGAAATAACGAGACTGATCTCATTCAGCGCGCACCGCAATTGGGATTACGAATCAATTGAAACTAACCAATTAATTGTTCAGTGTAATCGACGCCTACGGGGCGGGACTTCCGTTGGCGATGCTAATCGATTTAATGGAATCGATTCACTGCATTTGAGTGGATGGCGTTTCCTCTTTGGTCGTGAATATCCTCTGCAATCTTTAGTAATTATCCTGGGTAAGAAGGTTATTCATCACTAATTCGCATTGGAGCAGTATGGTAGTGTTCTTTAGGCCTCCTCACTATATGACCGTTGCTTGGTGGTTGGCAATTAATGGCTTGAAATGGCATGAAGAAGTTCATTTATCGAGAATAATACACTCGCCACAGCTTTACTATATTCATAACTAATAAAAAACCGAGTTATATGACAGACGGATGGACAACGGAATCAACAGAAACAGCCGCCATCCGCGAACGGGATGCTCTTCATCATATACTTCCTGTCCGTATTCTTCTGGCGAAGCAGTCGTAGTCAGACATGTTGTATACTGTTTGTATACGGAACTATAGAGTTTCGTTGTAGAACAATACTGAATAATGTGGCCAAACGCTGGACGAGACCTTGGCAGCCAATCAACCGGATTTGTAATCCTAATCCTGACGTTGTCACTTTAATTCTTTAATTACCGTGACTTATTAAATTAGCTGACTACTCGTACACTACAGGACACGCTGTCACACAATAATTACATTTGAAACTGTAACGAGTTTGTCAATTGTTACGTCTCATTCATTACATCTTTTAGACAAAATATTACGACACCGACATCTTTGTCTGAATTTGACTCACCTTTGATAAATCCAATTTTCTGTTAAAATTTTAAGGATGTTTCTTCACATTACTCATCGACTAACCGTGGAATTGACGCAATTAATTAGAATTAGATCCAGTGGTTTGCTTCGGCTGTTCTGCTGCAGCAGATTTTTTGTTACAGCGCTAATATGTTCTTTAAGCCGGTGTCAGTAAAGAACGCCTTTTGGCTCTCTTATTATGTTATTATTTGAAATCCTAAACATATGCCCATTCAGTGTACCCGCGGTAATCCAATAATCATTTTACAGGGCTTATCCAATCTGATTTGCTGAATTTTTCGAGTACAATCAATATTGCAGACATCTCTCATTTTTAGGACAGGATCCGGATTACCGCGGTTACACTGATCCTGATATAGTAACTGCTGTATAATGGTACACTGACTGTCGTCCAAGTTGAGTGCTCTGGCAGCTGTCCTGGCGGCGGCCGTGGATACGTCATGCTCCACGAAGTACTCCTCGTACCGGACCTCCAGCTCGGGCTCGCTCCAGGGTTCCGGGTCGCTCGGCCGGCTGCCGTTGGCTGGTCCCGTGCCCACCGGCTTCGATGTTGCTGCATGACGCACCTAAAAAAATATTGATATAGTAAACACCAGGTTCAATTATTATAAACGAAATTTCTGTACACTGGTCAATGAGCTGCTCTCTCAGCAGGATTTTGTTTTTTGTTTTAAATTTAAACAGGCATATGAGTAGAGTAGAGTTACCTAATGGTGCGTAACCACCGTCGTATAGGGACATTAGTAAGCAGGCTGGAGTACTCGTAACATTAACGCATTGCGCTGCCAGAAAGGAAATGCCAGTGTGCCATTGGGGTTAGTATTATACGCTTCGCTGTCAATACAGGACAAAACCGTGAAACTTTGTACTCAATTTGTATGCCTAATTTCTGCCCGAATCTTAATGTCGGGTCAGTAGGATTAAACTAGTAAGGTTCACCAGTGTAACAACATGCTCATCTGTTTTCAACGTCAGAGCTGTAATAGGAAAATAGAAACAATGGAATCATTTGGCAAAGCCAATGCAACTTCGAGATATTCAGAAGCAGTTGACGGTACTTTTATGGATGAAGCTCCATCAAATGTTCGGTTCGGTCAGACATAAGTGGTATACCCTAGTTGGCTACCTAGCACTATTACTAGTTGGAGGACGTGCCTCGCATCACGTGGCCACTGGCACCGCCATTGCGGTCGCTGAATATCAATCAACCGCATTCTGTTCTGTCTCACTGATGAATAATACACCATGTAAGGGACTGAGTTTTCGATTCGTGTTTATGCTCCCGGAATTACAAATTCCCGAAATTAAAAATATTTTTTTTGTTCAATATAATACATATGTGAAAATGGAATGGTGTGTAATATTAAGAATGGAGAGAATATAATCATAATCGAATCGGAACTAAATCGAGTGTTAAAATTTGTGAAACTGGTAGTATTAAATGAAGATGGATTGAATTTTTATAACAATGAATTGAATATTTTTGATTATCGATAAGTGAACGGAATAAATAATTTGTTTTTGCTTTGTTGAGTTTCGTTTCACCTGAACCATAAGCCATCAGAACCACTGTAACTAGTTATAAATTTTAATAAATTATTGGTTTGTGTTTCATTTTAGAAAGTAGTTTTCATATATTTCGTTTATTTTCTGTAATTTTTTTTCTTAATATATAATGTAAAAACTACTGCCGATCTTATGCTGGTGGACGTCAGTCTTCTCTTGTCTTATTCTAATCATTTCTTGACTTACAACACTTTAGGGTAAACATAAGTGTGCTAGCAACACTGAAGTATCTGTTACATAGTTGTTGTATGCAACGTCACTGTCTCAAATTGGCCGCGTTCACCAGATGTCTATTCTCTTCTCTGTATACACCTTAAAAGCACATCACCAGCTACGAGTTTGGTTCAGCAGTAGGTTTGAATAAATTACCAGTACTTCCGGCACTTTGAAGGTGATGTCTCCGTGAGCGCCCAGCAGCAGCGCGAGGCTGGCGACCAGCCGCAGCCGCCACACCATCCCACGCCCCTCGAGCCTGCACCGCACCAAAAATAATCGCATATTTCAGTTTCGACCTGCTAACACTGGCGCTCCTACTAGCGAATCTTTATGGACGGTTCAAAGGCAAAATTGACTCAGCGACACTCAACAGATTTTAAGGTGGAGTCTTCTTAAGTTCTAATATTTAAAAAAACAGTTATATCATACCCATCCTGCAAAAGAAATATCAATATTTCCCTTGAAATTAGTTTTGTATTGCAAATAGGTGAATTCATTACTTTTTCTAAATATTTGAAAATTAAATGACTCCGCCTTTAAATTTTGGTTATTGGCTCATACTCAATTTTGCCAGCCAACCGTCAATATACATATAGACTTGGATGCAGCTTTGTGATCCACGGCGTCTACTCGGATATTATGTAAAGTACATGTTACAGCTGTGCTGCGAATAATATTAATTCAATAAACACCGTGTATTGTCTTGTCTCTTACAGCTGGTGTTTTAATTTGTCCCACATTTCTTACTAATAATACAAACACGAATGAAACTCTGTCGTTCTGAATCTTTAATGCCTAAACTACTGAATAAATTTTGATGAAATTTGGTTCAGAGGCAGAATAGGACTTGAGGTAAAGTATAGACGTCAAGGTGGCAACACCTATTCTATATTCATTAAACAATTATCACACAAAAAGAGACTACTTAAGCTGACAAAATATTGATCGAGCTGGTAATGTTTCGCGTGTATTATTTGAGTGCTTATGATATGAGTTTCACCTCTAGAGGATGGTTGTCGAATGTTAAGCGCGCTTTATCGGTCATGGCGGACAGTCGGCGGTGTGTCCCAGTGTTCCGCGAATGCAGGTGCGACCGTCGTGACGAGACTACGGCCACTCCAACGAGACTGTTTTGTAGTTATCAGTTGTCACTTCGCGGAAATCCATTGTTACTAAACTAAGATTTATCCAGTTTGCATTAATCCTTAAGCACAGTTTTGTATTTTTCTGAAATGCTAGCTTTTACTTAAATGCAAAGAATACAAGAAAAAACAACTATAATTATAAAAAAGAGATATTTACCGCAAAATATCAAACCTAACATACATAATTGACATTCTGCCACATTGCTGGACGCGAGTCTCCTCCCACAATGCAAGGGCACAGGCGACAGCCCACCACGCGCTGGTCAAGTGCGATTGGTAGACTGCACACAGAATTGTATAGAGTACTCTCATTGTTGCAGGTTTCCTCAAGATGTTTTCCTTCAACAAAGAAACTAATAATTAGTTTATAATCATAACTTGAAAATCGGATGTGCGCACTGCTATCAAGCCCGGCTTGGCTTCGGAAGATCAAAAATCAATCGTTTAGGCCAGGAGTGAGTAACTTTTTGAATTAAAGGGCTAATTATAAATTTTATTTTTGCTAGATGGCCGCACATAAATTCATCCTTAAATAATGATAATAATTAAATATAGTTAATTTTTTAGAGCTACTATGTAAATTTGAAAATACTCAAAAGGCTTCATGCGGCCCGCGGGCCGCGGGTTGCTCTCCGCTGGTGTAGGCATTTACTGTTTAATCCTCACATAGTCGAGTGTAATCCTACTGATGTTATAAACGCGATAGTTTGTAAGAATAGAAGAATGTTTGTTGCTTCCTCATGCAAACATTCTGAATGAAATTTGACACAGATATGTTAATTATTAGCCTGGAAAAAGGCATAGGGTGCTATTTATTAATATACAATGCGGGTCAAGCCGCGGGCGGACCCTAGTGAGCAATATAAGTCCGGTAATTAGGTATGCAGCAGAGTAAAACCACTTAATCAGTCTATGAACTCATAGTAGACGAAATTAATTTTGCAAAAATCACGCTTGTCTTTGTTGGGGAACCGTCGTGCGAAATATATTATTATAATGTCAGTATCTAACGGCTCATTGTTGCTATTCGTGATCGTCAATCAGTTCAATGTCATCGTTAATAATGCCGGCAATATCTATTAGATGGCCGATGAGCATTTTCTCACATCAAGTGCAATTGTTTTAAATCAGTCGAGAGTCAGTTGCGGTTACTTTTATTTTCAGTTATTATTGTCCACGGTAGCCCATGGTAGTCACAACTTATACTGTTATTATCTTATGTCGATCCTGTGGTCGTGTCGGTTGGTTATTGCACTGAAGGATAGAGATTCATCCTGAGGCTGTGCGCTGTCGTCGCTGACGGCTCCTGAAAAGGACCTCGGACAGGTCCGAAATTAGTCGGGCGAATCCGAATGTAGATGTTTTAATTTTTGTTCTGATCTCCGTAATGTAACTATTATTCATTAATTTTATTTAGAAGTCAGTTGAAGGTACATTACAATTCATTATTACTAATAACATTACATACCTTATATGTTAAGTTTATTCAGCTATATCTGTTGTTGGAGCCATCCTAGCGAGCATCTTACACTGACTGTACATCGCGCGAGTCAGCCGTTTGTAATAAATATTTATTAAAATACTGGAGAATCTTACAATGTTAAAAAAGTTTGTAAATTGTTTTTTCCGAAGTTATTCACTTCGATTGGGGTCATACGGGAAATGAATTCTTGTTACATAGTTTTATAAATGTTCTATAAAATACGCAATTTCTCGTAAAATACTTCAATATCTTACAAATAATCTTCTTCGTGTTAGAAAAAATTAAAACACAGGTACTATAATAAATCTGCTTTTGTTCAAACTTTAAGCAAACACTCCAACCAAACATGCAAAGAACTGGTAGACACTGACGATGATCTATCTCGCTGTTTCATTAATCCTGAGGTATTCATCCAGAGAGGTTGAAAGGTTATATATCTTGACATTTTCACAGAACACCTGGTGCAATAGAAATAGAGTAAGTTTGTAACAACACGCCTCCTGTCACGTTCCCATTAAAATTCAAGGCACGGATTTAGTTTGAGGACCTAAAGTGGGTCAGTGGACTCTTGAACCTTCGTGAAGGGCCAGGTGGGAGCCAACATGTATTTTAGAGTAGTGGTACGTTTATAAAGATGCTCGAAGTGTTTGTTTATAAATTTTTAGGCTTAAATTGTGATGTGATTGACAAAATTTCCCACACTTTGTAATGTCATTTATTTATTTATTACATTTTATTGTACACCATACATAGATATGTATGTACGAGAGTTGTAGACATATATTGTTTTATATTAACGTGCTCAAGAGACGGTCTTATGGCTAAATAGCGATCTCTCCCTGATAACCTTTGTAATGTACAGGTAGTAAAGACCCTATAGATTTTTATAACAACAAGCACTTCTTTCTATCATTAAGTCTTCCTCTGCCACCCGTCCTAGAGCGGTATGTTGGTGTATCTGAATTCCGTCGGTTCCATTATTGAATTTAGGTCATCAACAGCATCCTGCTTCAAAAAATCTAAACTCTTAACATTCAAATTATTTCTTTAAACCTACATGAGCCTTTTTTTAATAATCCTTAAAGAAACGTCTTCAAAACCATTATTTAATTGTCCAATATTCAGCACAAGTCTCTCCACATTGCAGAAGCAAGCAAGTGTTCACAATTGTTTCCTTCCTCCGGCCGCACCCATATTGTTTAACTTGATCATATGATTTTAAACTCAAATGATCGTGGATTGTGTACGTTATACTGTGCTACGGGTACTCACGATACATGTTTTTCGCGCCTATATTTCGACCCATTGGCATGGATCATAGTCCTGGCTGGTTCAGCCCATATCGTGAGTACCCGTAACAGAGCATTGTTCATTGATCATCTAGGATCGGTTCAAACTAGCGGACTATGAATGCTTCAAAACAATATACTTCTATATAAATATCATACTTTGCTGTCTGTACGTTGCCTGCAAGTTGCATGCATTATAGTTAAGATCTTTATAGTTAGAATACAGAGCTACGTATATACTACGCAGATACTGGTGTCCTCAATACAATCCTTTATACTTATACTATATTATTGCCAACAAGTCACCTCGCACTGGGCCGGCGTGGTGGACTATGGCTTGTACCACGTAGTGAGGGAGACCCGAGCCCAGTAGTGGGACAGTAACGGGTTTCAATAATGATGCTACTTACTACCGCATCTATGTAACTTGCGATACTTAAATATTCGTTTGTTGAAGTTACTCGTAAATATCGAAGTGGCAGGGACCGCTACGGTCCATGGAGCTGGCCCAGCCTGTCCCAGCGCCCCCAGTGGAGCCGCTGAAGCGTGCATTGTCATTCTCATAACAAAAGCTCGTAAAAAAATCAAAACCTCTATTGAAAATACTGTTGAACGTAAAAAAACTTTCTGCTGCATTATAAATAGTACTATAAAAACCATACTTTAGTAATAGGTACTACGTATAAAAACATGTCAAATTCACGAAGTCAATTGTATTCATAAATTTCAGTGCTGGTTTGTAGAAAAAGTGCGTAGATATTTTGTTACAGAGTTAATCAAAAATTCCTCTACCACTTTTGTTGGAGCTCGTTCCACTACGCTGAGCATAGGAACCTGGAGGTCCCCTCAGTTACTTGTATGACATACGCGTGCTGAGTAATGGGTAATGGGCCAATCCTTATTTAATATTATTAACGCGATTGTAAGGCCTGTCTATCTGTTACGCTTACATGTCTAAACCAGTGAACCGATTTCGATGAAAGTTGGCAAAAACGTAAATAAAATCTAGAGGAAATACAGAGGCTACTTTTTATAGCGGAAACAGCTTGAGGGGATTGGTAACAGGACATGAAACTTGGTATGAAAGTAGTTTGTAATGGTAAAATATAAATCATAAAACTTTGTATTGATGCATTTCATAAAAAGTTAATAAATATTTGTTGTAACGTTTTTGAAATTTAGTCCTGTGGGAGATGAAACGGAACCCGTCGCGCTGGGACTTAGTTGCGAGAAAAAGGTAGTAAAATATTCGAGTATAAATTAAAATAATCAAAACAAATGAAATTATTTCATGTCCTTATTTTCTAAGGCTATAACTTTTCAAAAATGGTGTGTGTGCCGTTAGTGCTTCCTCTCGTTATCAGAGTGTCAACACGAGCTCGCGGGCCCGCTGGCGGCGGGCTCGGCAAATAACTTGAGTACTCGCTTATCTCAGCTGGTGAAGTTTGTCTAAGTGCCACCCACCGCTGAGTGCCACAGCCGAGTCTTTGAAAGAATAAAGACTTGCGGTCAAATAAATGTCATATCATTTGCACACATTATTCCATTAGATTATATTCAGTTGAAGCTTCATATACATAGTTAATTCTTAGAGGATTACACGAAAATATTATAATACAACCACAAATGGAATCTGATAAGAAAGCATGAAGAATGAAACAAAACTTACAATGCTATAGGCTAACCCTTGTTGGAAGTTGTGCTTACGTTTATGACCCTGTACTGCCCTTAACATTTGATAGGGTAAGGCTTTAATTCTCAATTAAATCTTTACCTCTAATTAAGGGAAAAGTGTTAATAAGAATGCATTCAGGTCTCCACAATTAAAGAACTATGCATAACTTTGATGAATAAAAAGTATTTTTGGTGTCGAATGACCTATTTCAACTATTTTGAAATAGTTGAAAGATATATTTATTATATAATATAGTTATTACATTCGGGTCGCAGGGACCACTATTTCGCTAACTGCGAATAGTGGTGAGGGTGGCGACACATGGCGGCTGAAGGACACCGAGGATGCCAGGCTCGTTTAGATTCCTATCACGGTGGCGTGCTTCCCGCCTTACGTCACTGTGCGACTACCGAGCCTGGGTACTGGTGATATGCCTTGTTTAAACGAATCTAGTAAGTAATAAATTTTGAACCAATTAAAAGACATTTTGTAGCAAAACTTCTAAAGTGTTAGTCATTAAAATATCAAATATTGATTGTTGTACTTTTATTATATTATAAAATAGCATATATAGCTCAAAATAGCACCTTTCCGAAACGGTAGTAGATTAAAAAAAATGTTGACGCATAAGTGTATTTTGAATACCGACGTGAGTAAATGAATTGTGACTTCACTTCAATAAATACTGCTTTCCTGTGTTACCTATCTATCTACCATCTTCCTTGATTCGGCTGCTGACCCACTTGATAATTACAACTGGTGGCTTTAGATCCAGTATGCTCTTACTCGGCCGACACATCAGTTGCACATGTCCATAGGAGGCGCTGATCACTTACTGTCAGGTGTACAGTCTACTCGTTTGTCAGCTAATTCCATAAAAATCGTTCCACCCATAAACCTTATATACACAATTTCTCAAACAAACACCATAGTTTACCGAAAGACTAGCTGACCATTTCACAACGCACCAGGCCTAAATAAAAAACTGCTACAAATTATTCTCGACAGAAGTAACACTAGCAGCTGAGGTTAATATGTTTCAAAGCCACCTGTGGAAAATAAAGATCCTAGTCAATAATACGATAGACAGAAAATATCAATAATAATAGCATTAGCAAGGAATTATAGGTCGTCCAAGACGAGGAAACACTCGCAGATACTCGTATAGGTGTCGTGTGTCAAAGCGGGTTGTCAGACGACGATTGCTGGGTAACGCGAGCCGGCTCAGGAGGCTATGAGCTGTTGGGACTAATACTATTTGAACTGCAGAATGCATGCGAGGGATGTCTCAGAACTTGTAAACGATTCCGTATTTTGCAGCAATCAGCGAGGAACTGAATTAAAATGTGGTCCAGGTCGTTTTATATGGTTCTAGCGACTGTTTTCGAACGATATTAATCCCGGGTTTTACACTTACGAAATTTTTGCCACTCGCGGTCACCCATCCTCCACTGACCGCTCCCACTTGCTTACTTGGTTAATCAGTTACGATCAACGTCAGATGAATGCCTCTAAAGTGTATACAGCAAAGTAATGTTGTATACATGGCGGGAAATGACATTGCTATGTGTTGCACTTTGTCGTTAGCTACGCTCATCGGAGTCGCACCTTGACGCTCTCAAACGTATTGACACCATCGTAGTGGGTGGCATCGTGGCCCTGCGCAGGCAATTCAATCATGACGTCACAAATACCTAAATTTGCCAAGTGGCAAACTAGTCATAAACAAACTGATTTTGTCATTAACTAACACTTGTTTAATTCTATAAGCATTCTAATGTGAATTGATTATGTTACATTCTGTAAGCAAAAACAAAACGACATTGATAGATTTTGAACATATCTAAAGAAGTCTTAAAAAATCTTTAGTTTTAATTCCTTCTAAGGATGTAAAAAAAATTTGGGATTAGCAATCGTAAAGTTTATATAATACCCAAGTGAAATAAAATCCCTTTGTTATCGTTCGTTGACCTTCAAGCAGGATGTCATCGACCGCGAGGGGTGCTCGGGCCAGGCAGGTGAGGCCACCCCTCACTTCCCTACGCTACACAACATTGTGGGTCACAATTCTAACTTATTAATCCGTCTTCAAAACTGACAAAACAATCCTTGTTTCGATTGGCCTTGAAAGAAACGGTCACTGCCGGTTTGCACAAGGTTCTATGAAGCAAAATAAGTACGAATAATCAATATCTACTAGTTTTAAAAATGTATTGAGGAATTTCTTTCTAATATAAGAGTACTAGTTTCCGCCCGCGACTTCGTCTGTGTGGAATAGTTACTTTAGGCTAACGATAATTTTAACCCGCGACTTCGTTTCTCTCATACATGATTTTTGCGAAACTAACCGTTTACTCAGCACACGCAGCAGAAACTCTCAATAGGAATAATAATCACGATTTTGTAACGTTCTTCATTGGTGCTCTGCTCCTATTAGTCTTACCGTAACGATATATAGCCTGTAGCCTCCATCGATAAATTGGCTATCTAAGACTGAAAGATTGTTTCAAATAGTACCAGAATTTCCTGAGATTAGCGCATTCAAGCAAACAAAGCTTTATTATATTGGTATAGATTGATAAGGGTATGCCGTTTTGGGGTCTATTTGGAGCCAATTTGGGTGTCACAATAGACGAGGCTTAGAGCATACTCCACTATACTGCTCCAACGCGATTGGTTGAATAGTTTGTTCTGACTTCAATCCAATAATGGTCAATTACTGAGAAGAAGAGTGTCCTCATTACAGAGGAAACCTAGAGCATACTCCACCACGCTACTTCAATTCGAATTGGTGGAGAAATTCAATACCATTCACAAGGTATATTGTTATATTAGTAATGAATCAATTTAGGAAAACAATTAAAAATGAAACTTAAAAAAATGAGATTTATGAGCCCCTAAATATTAGTAGTATATCTGCTGTGTGATCAATAGTGGCGTGCCTGGGTGGGTCCGGCATATATTGAGGAGTCTTCCTGCAGCTGGCGACTGATCAAAAGCACCATTCAAAACCTCGTATTGTAGCCCACGTAGAGCGGTCCTACTCGCTATTATGGCAGAGTTCCACCTCAATGATTGATGTGTGATAGTACACACAAACATATCGTATGACAGTACCCACACATACAGGTAGATAGTACTGCGTTTCATAAAGGTTTAAAATGTACTTTAATTAATACTAAACTCCTCTCGACGCCTCTGTCTCTATGTTCGTGACAAACTTAAAATGTACTGAACGGATTTTCATACGATTTTCACCAATATTTTGAGCGATTCCTGAGAATGGTTTTAGTAACTAGTCATTTGGTAAGGTTTTGTGAAAACTGTTTATAATTTAATTGTAATATAATTAAGCTATCCATAATACACAACGCGAATGAAAACGCTGGCAGCTTCTACACTTTCTAAGTTAGATGTGCTTAGTTTTGGAAAGAAATCCGTGCAAAGTAATGAAGTTATAATTATTATAATAAAACAGTCTGCAAATTTACAACGACAATCACATCTAGGGTTGCCAACCGTACTGTAGTATAAAGTATTGCACTGTATTTTGGGAGTACGTACTATATACTGTTGAAAAAATATAGTATGCGAAAATATACATATTTCAGTACAATAAATCAATATTCGATTTGGCAACACTAACAATAATTTAAATATCTGCAATTTTTTAATATCTTACGTAAAGTGCAAAAGAAATGTTTCTATAAACTATAGTCAACTTTCTAGTCTTCCCATAAAATATTTGATTTTTAGCGTACTATATTTTTACAGCTTTTGTTAAAGAAATACTATATTTAGACAAAAAAAAGTTGGCAACCCTAATCAAGTACCCACCCCTCGTGACAAGGTCTGTGAGGGTCAGAGTCTTACTCCACTTACTCACTTCATTCCAGTGCAACTGTTACCTCATAATTACGTCCCATTCCACAAGGCACTTACGATGTGTTAACGCCAAAATGGCGTGAATTACGGAATCTAAGATCTGGTTCAAGTGGTTGAAAAGAGGACATCCTTCTTAATTCTAAATTTGCTGTTAATGTTGTTGAATTGTCGAGGAATGGCAGTGAATATATACTACTGAAATACCTGAACTGTTTATTACCTACAACTTACAGTTTGCAATAATGAAACATAAATCTAAATTTATACCATCAATATTTTCAATATTATCCTTTACTCTCGGTACTGTAATGTAAGTATGAGGAAAAGGTCTCAGTATTGAAAGTAATGTAGTGGAAGCAGTAAACAGGAATACGACATGAAGAGACAGTCTGAGTATTACTAGACGAACTCCAGTCAACAAGTTTCATCGAAATTATGCTTTTAGTTATTTTTAACTTCCTAACGTCAAGAGGTTTTATTATATTGAGGCTGCTCTTTCCAAAAAGGCTTACAAACAGTAAGTGTACTAGATTAAATATAGCAACTTTTCTTCAGCATTTACAAAAAACTATTCAGTAATTTGCACATGATACGCAGGATGGTTTTTCTGTAATTGTTACATCATTATCACATAATAAGAAAAAATTAACAAGTCATCTCCGAATCGTTGTGTTAAGTAGGAGTTAGCTGAGTTCATTAATTGAGAATTGAGCGAGGCGATCATTCAAAATGACGGTAGTAGTAGTGTATAAACTACTACTACTAATAGGGATACTACTCCTATTAGTAGGGATACTACTCCTAGTAGTAGGGATACCTACAACTACTAGTAGGGATAGAACTAGGAGTAGGGATACAACTAGTAGTAGGGATACGACTCCTAGTAGTAGGGATCCAACTAGTTGTAGGGATACTACTCCTAGTAGTAGGGATACAACTAGTTGTAGGGATACTACTCCTAGTAGTAGGGATACAACTAGTAGTAGGGATACGACTCCTAGTAGTAGGGATCCAACTAGTAGTAGGGATACTACTCCTAGTAGTAGGGATACAACTAGTTGTAGGGATACTACTCCTAGTAGTAGGGATACAACTCCTAGTAGTAGGGATACCACTAGTAGTGGGGATACTACTTCTTGTAGTAGGGATACAACTAGTAGTAGGCATACAACTACATTGAATGTTGCAAATCCTGGTGCGACACGCATGAAACTCGCAGTTACGGAATCTGGCTACCATCTTAAATGTCGGTAAAAAGGGTGTCTTTCTCTTTAGGAACTGCCGTGTTTTGATATTTTAATAAGGACCTACGAGTTCTTGACACTAATACCAAGTACCAATACATAATTTATAGGTGGTACTTCCAATGGTGCCGTGATTGGTTGTTCGAGTCTAAATAGCATACGCTATCTATAAAATACGGCTTCAGTTAGGTCCGCATGCCCACACAGACCCGATTTACACAACGCAACTTCACGTTTCTTGTGATCTTCCCGACGACAACACATGATATGTGGCCCGCACTAATAACCTTTTAAAATTTGTGGCCTTACTATACGAAATGGTATCCGACCCTTAGTGTAAACCATTTATCATTGAGACTGCACCATCTAGATACCCACCAATAATGTGTCATTCTAAGCAGCCTTTTTTTTTATTATCAATAAATATTTAATTAACAAGTAATTTATTCCTTCACACCTTATGTTAGACCCCACCTATTCTGTGACACGCATGTCCCATGCGCCATGCGCCGTGCACCGTGCGTGAGAAAGCCTCAGTTACTCACGCCTTTCTGCGCATTGTATGCTAATGAATGCTTGTTACAGCGCCACTAGTTCAAAAAATACTTACAAAACAGTCATAAAACCAATGTTGCAACTTGCAAGTCGACTGCACTAGTCACTGCAGTGAGAGGAGTTTAATTTACCGTATTAATATTCACAAGCGAAGCGTTCATAGCCCGGCGGCTTGTTTGTATTGTAACCGAAGGAAATAGTTAAGCAACAGCGGGCGCGGTCGATAGGAGGATGGGTGACCGCTAGTAAAAATCTCTTGAGCGCTTCCGTGCTTTGGACGTTACGTAAAGCCGTCGGTCGCAGTTTTTATCGTTAGATAGCAATCGTTAAGCCATGTCGAAGGCCTTTGGGCGGCTCAAAAACTTCCTACATTTGGGTTGGCCACTAACCCCTCCACCAATCCGCATTGGAGCAGCATGGTGGAGTATGCTCTAGGTCTACTCAGTATGAGGGGAGACCCTTGCTCAGTAGTGGGCCATCAATGTGTTGAAGCCATTATTATGGACAACTTCTTATCTTCTATGTCTCGGTAGGATTGAAAAGTTTAGTTCGTAATTGGTCATAATATATTTTTTATTAGACCTATAAAAACTATCCAACGTCCTGTTCCAATCGTTGACTTCTATGAATATTTAACGAGCCGTAAACATACCTGAAGGACAGACATACAAACAAAAAGACTTTCACATTTATAATATTAGAACAAGTAATGTTTGTCGATATCTCTCATTCGTGTACACTCTGCCGGACCTGCCGACCTAATAAAGCCCACCATGTAAGACGAACTGGCACTTGGCGTCTAGTAAACAACCGATATTCTAACCCTGTTCCGTCCCTATTTTTATATATTTTATATTTCGCTAACAAAGTATAACAATTTCGTGGCTGCGGGTTATCAAAACCGCGGATCTTAACTTATTAATAATTCATTAATTTAACAGCTCAGACATGACACACATTATACTGGGTCGTTGACACGCGATTCATTAACAATTATACAATTAAATATGTATATGTAAAATTGACCAAAACAAACGCGAATGTTGTCAGGACTGTATCGCCGATACTTAGTACTTTTAGAAGGTTTTAATGTTATTATGTATAATATAAATAGATTTCATATATCATAATTGATATAACATCATATATTTATAGGGATATAGGATATTATATAGATAATTTTATTTCGCATATAATCTACGATTAATTCACGACGTCATTTTTTACTTAATATTCTTTTTAATCCAGTTTAGTTAGTTTACTTAAATTCAGACTTCGTTCTATTTGTA
>DWJZ01000398.1:0-33486 GCA_018249125.1 Asbolis capucinus
AGTACTTTTTTTTCTCCCTGAACATGTAATTTTGCAGTAATTTATAGGGTGCCTAATACTTTTGGCCAAGGCTGTATTTCCCTCTCTCCCAAATGCCAAACATTTAAGTAAGAGTCAAGTATATCATTTAAAAACCATTTACGAGACTGTAATTCAAGCATTCATTAGAAGAATAATATAGAAGTTTAGTTTATGAATTAGCCTGACATGAAAAAGTAAAGCAAAATAGGGTTTTTCTGAGAGCAGGCAAGAAGGTTTTGTTACATACATATGTTTCTGAAGATGTTAGGAATTTTGGATATTTCGATTTTAGTTTTCCATCACGCACTAACTGTTGAATGGATTAGGATGATGAAGGAATGATTTGGATGTTTGTAAGTTTAACACCTTATATCCTGAAAATAGGTTACTTGGGTATGAATCAAATTTACAAGCATATCGAATGAATTTACAGGAAAATTTAACAAATATATTTACAAGCCGCGGGCGGAATCTACTGAGACAATGACTTTGCCACATTTACTTGCATAGTCGATCAATAATTATTTATGATTTAAGCACAAATAACTTCAGATATAGGTATTTTACAGCGAATCCTAATCTACTTAAACCTATTTCCAGTAGCTTTCAGTAGCTTCATGCGGCTTTATTCCAACGAATCGATCCATCGCGTATTTCTGAATTCTGTGTGTAAATAGCCGACGATGAAGCAGACGGGGCCGCCTAATTTTAAGTTGTCACAGTCATTTGAACAGGTCTACAAGCAAAATACAGAACCTGAATTTGGTTTCACTGTCCAAATAAGGAAGGAGAGAATACATTTAGTTTCTTGTGAAGTTATTTCTCGATTATTCTAGAAAGTAGGAGCTAGCTAACTGCGCAGGTTACGGAGAGAATCTCAACTAGCATTGAATTGATTACAGTGATCATAGTGGTTAGGTAAGATCGACTTATAATCGAAGTCAAATCGATAACGAGAGTCGAAGATCTATAACACAATCAATGAATGTGTATTCGTACTATTAATACAGATAAAATGGTACCCCGCTAGATCGGTTTCTTCATTAATCTAGAAGCAGTAATGAAGAATGATTTTGAAGAATATTGTACGTAGACTAGACCTTGAGACGAAAAATAGGCTACTTTTTATCACGATGACTTAAACGGGTAGAAGTAGGGGATGCAAGTTTGTATACAAGATCGTTGTTAGCGAAAATATAAATATACACATTATTATTTATGCACTTGATTAAAAGTAAGTTATATTTAATATGATTTTGCAATATATTAAATATTAATAGGTTTCAAAAAACGAGGACAGATGAAAAAGTGGATGAAAACAGTTCCACGTTAAAATAGTCGCAGGAAAAGGTATAGATATGTACATTTAATTTAACTTTTATCATTCGTACTGCGAAGGAATAGATTAAGTTGCCCGCGTCGGGATTCCCGTTTGATTATAACCTAAAGTCAAGAGCGAATAGGTTTAAATTAAGTTAGTGCACTTTACCATCAAAGACTACGTTACCACGTACCATCAGGTGTAGTTATAGTCAAGCGCTAACTTATTTAATATAAAAAAAGAAATAAAATAACACGAATATGATATACAAGAATGGTATCATATTAAAGGTTTTTAGTAACCCGTACCTAGCGGTATAAAAAGTCAAGCAGAGTTTCCTGTTTTTGCTATAATAAACATAACCCAACTCAAAGCACTGGCATTGGCGCAGCTTGGTGGAGGACGCTTTAATCCTTCTCAATTTTAAGAACCGGGGCTCAGTAGCAGGAATACATTTATTTAACATACCTTTAATTTTCTACATTACGTTCTATAAATAATTTTAACAATCGTAAATCATATGTTTTAATAATGTCTTCTTTATAACATTTCGAAGAAGTGATTAGAGCAGTTTCTTCACATAATTCATATTAAGAAATAACGAGGCATTTTAACAGCTTGCGCACAAATGATTCCTCTGAAGGAGCTCAGAGAAAAATAATTGTTCTTCTCTAAATAATATTGTTACATATTCGTTGAATTGAATATAAAAACGTGTTGAAAAATATTTATAAACCATCTGGCTGTTGCCCGGAGACGTCGGTAAAGCGAACCGGTAAGAAGCTTATAAAATGTTTGTCGTCACAGTATTTTCCAGCTTTATAAGAGATTTAAGACTATTTTTACAGCGGTCTAAGTTAAAAATTACTATTGGATTTATTTGAAAATACTATTGTCCATTGTAATAGTTCCTTTAACATTTGTTACTTTGTGGATTTATTGTTGTTACCAACATTGTTAACAAAATTTGAGAGGTTTTTTTTATTAAATTTTGATCATAATCTTTTTTAAATATTTTAAAAGTTATTTTGCTATATTACAATCGTAAATTGTAAAGAAATGACAAGCACGAGAGTCCCCAACTTGTAGTAAAGAGAAATGAAAAATTACCTAGTCGGGCGAGGCTCGACTCGCCTATTGTAAAGGGGACCAATAGACTTTTTGCCGTATAATTCGTACTTTACCTACCTAGGTCTCCTCAGTTATGAGGAGATCCGGCTTCCTCAGGGCTCTCTGTTTAAAGAGCCAAGACAATCCTTATTGGAGCAGCTTAGATGCGATTAGATTATACTCTATGCCTCCTCAACCGTGAAGAGAAACTCGAAGTTCATTGTCTTACATACTTTGAACATAAATGAATTAAAATTTCAAGCAATTGCCATTGGAAAAGCTAAGTTAATGCCTACAAGGTACCTGATTACTAGACAAACAATAATTTAATTACCTTTTAATCATTAATGACACTGGCTACGGCGCAATTCCCAAACAAACCAATATTAAATTTACCTTAATTTAATAACCAACTAAATTAAGCTACTTTTCCCTTTATTCAATAGATTGAGAGGTATTACGAATCTGAAAATGTTAATTTTCAGGATAAATAATTCAGAGTTCAGACTTCATTCATACTTTGCTATATATTGCTGAATTGTGCATAAAGGGGAACAAATGAACAATATAAGATTTGAATTGCTGGGTCACTTGAATTGAATCGTGAATCAGGAATTTCACGAAGCGTATACGTATACATACTTTTTACGACGTTCAGTGCCAGTTAAATCCAGTGAACTTATTGGTTGCTTAGCCTCTTCGAAATACCGTTTCGCAATGCTTCCTCTGAAGGAGCTCAGAGGAAAATAATAATAACAAGTATAAAGTACAACATAATAAGTAATGTTTATGCATGATATATTAAATTCATATTAAATTATTTTGTTCTCTCCCCGGGGCCATTATTTCATATGAAGCATATTCTGCTTTGTACATTAATTAGTAAGATATGGAATGTACAACAATGTACAACATATTTGATCAAAGTGATTGAGCGTTTGTGACAGATTGTTCTTGAGACAAGCGGAATATTTTGAATGATTTGAAGACACGACAGCTTAAGCTAAATACATTATAATAACTAAATAAATAGCTTCACGAAAATATTCCAATTTTGTATTTCATAATCAAATAACAATTTGTTATTTGTGGTTAGTGAACCTGACTGCTACTCCGAAGGTCGTGGGTTCGATTCCCAACCAGCTCAAACTTTTCTATGATGAGCAGGAATGTGTGTTCTGTGTTTCTGGGTGTAAATATCTATATGAGTGTGTATTTAAAAATATATATGTATATTTATCAGTTATCTGATCACCATAGTACAAGCTAAAGCTTAGTTTGGGGTCAGAGGGTCGTGTGTGAGTTGTCCACAGTTATTTTCTTATTTATTAAATTTACTTATTTTATATCTCAGCGAGTAAAAGAAGAATAGAAAAGATTGTGACACGTGCACCACATCTCCTGAATGTGTACGTAGTAGAAACGAGGCTATCACAACTCGCAGGTAGTAACCGTTGTTTATTTGCTAGTACACTTGAACTTCAGTGCAAATACCTACAATACGCAACCGATAAATGCCAGTATCTCCGTAGTCTTCTTTGTTACATCCCACTCGTTCTTACAGCGCTCCATCTAAATAGCTGCCCATAAAAGCAACGTAACGTGTTCAATTGGTTATGACGATAATACTTAAATCATACGCAAGTCTGCAGAGCTAGCTACGTATAAGTATACCGCTTAGCTCGAGATAACAATAAATAATAGAATGACGTCAAAATATTTTATTGAGGAATTCTGTATTCTGTAGGGTATACATGAATAATTTTTATAATAAATAATTTTTATATTTAAGAGAATGAACATTGAACAGGCTTTGATAACTCAAAAGGAATCAACAGTTACGGAATTTGATCCATCCATATATTTCCATCAGCGCTAAACGCCAAATAATCTCGTTTTGTAGACATGCGCAGTAAAATAAAGATAGACCTCCATAGTATAGTTAAACAGAGAAGTACAGTTTCTTAATGAAAAAAGAAAATCCAGCAATGACCAGACTATTAAATATTTTTAATAACCTAAATCGACAAGACGATATTTGAGTAGATACATTGAACAACCCGCTCCACAAATACCTAGATGATTCCCTGTGGTTTACGATTTTACAATCTAACTTTAGAATTATAAACCAGATGGCTAGCTAACACTCCATAGAAATATTCGAACACATCTCACACACCCGTTCAAGGTATACAAGTATACTATTCAATATTTAAAACTTATTAGCTCAACACAATGTATTAAGGATTTTTTTTTTCAAAATCGCGTCGCTACTATTGATTATTAAAAAAATATTAGGGAAGATATTTTACAATTCAAAAGTTATCAAAGTTTCAAATAACCGGCATCTTACCTTAGTTTCGTATAGTTGAAATCGATGAAACGCTTGCGTCAAGTTTGGGAAGACAGGTGCGCCTGCAGATGCGTGTGGAGATTTATCAATTAAATACAGCAAGCATGACCGCGAATAAAATAGGTACGAGTTAACGCGGCGCGTAAACAGTTCAGCAGGGCCGGCGCTCACGGCGACCGCTAGGCGAATATCCCGAGAGAACGTCGTGCACGAGCGACCACACGAAACGCTCAGATCGATACCGGAGCTACCGCGCGCTCGCTTTTGAGTGTCCAACTAAATGGGGCTGGATAACGGCCTGACCGATCACTCCAGACTGCAGCGAAACGGCGGGACCTCTACGAGTGAGAGCGTTAACTATCACCTCGACTACTGAGATGAACGTACCGAATGGCCGCCGAATCGCTCTGCATATCTTTTTAAATCATGACGTAGTGGAGTCGCATGAGAATCGCGTCGAGCATGCGCGCAACGCGGTAGGCGCGGCGGCGAGGCGGCGGAGGCGGAGGTGCCGATGGAGGCACGTAAGGGACAAAGCGAACTCGAAACGCTCCACCGGCGTCTAGCGAAGACCGCACCGGAGCCTCGCCGTACGCGCGACCTTACCACCTAAGACGCACGCAACACCATCGATCATCGACACGCACAGCCCGCGACCTCTACAATGCTATGTTACACTGCGAGTTGTGACCCAACCAACCTACTTTACATATCGATTCTATACAATTCCTTAACTCAGATTTCGACTCAAGGATTATCGCCAAAACACACAACGGCAGCTTTTGTCGTAGGAAACTTGGGACCGAATTAATCAAATTTGAAAATTACTCAATGTAGGTACTTTACCCATTGTTATAGGAATACAGCGATTGTTCAATCATTTCAAATTCAGAGAGACCTTGCTGCGTAAGAATAATGACGGACACAGATGAATATGCGAACAGTTCAATGAGGAACCAACGATTTTCTCAGTTTCCAATTTTGCGCTACGTGTAACAAGACATATAGCGCTAATATGCGTGAAGGATAATAACAATCAAAATATACATAGGTCTAGGATTTAAGGTCTCATCCCGAATGTGCTAAGGAAATTATTAAGGCAGCAAAATAGGGTATTCACAAATATATGTTATAGTATACGATTCGTAGGTTATTATGTAAATAATCGAATAACCACTTATGTCACGAGTAGAGGTAATGCAGAAAAAGCAGGGAAACCAAATATTTCTACGACAATGCAATAAAACACCAAACTATATTCATGTTGACATCTAAGACATCGGAAGTTAGTCCAAGTGCAAAGAACTTTAGTCCAATACACCAGTATCCTCATGCTTAATCTGGGTCAGAGCACAACAACCTCCAACACAAAGTATCAGACATAATTGCCTGATCTATTGTTCAACAATGCGCACTAAGCGAAGGAAGTGGACTTAAGATGAATGGAGCCTTACGTCACACCTTGAAAGAAAGCACAACCTTACAATACAATGTATTGTATAAGCTTTAGGAATAAGCCAAAGTAGTAGTAAGTGTAGTAATGGTAATCTGTTTAAAAGTGACATATCTTTTCTGCAACCATTCGCTTCGAATCCCTAGCAGAGGCGACTGGTAGGGAGCTACGTCATTTATGTTCTTCTGAATGATGCTTAATCATGAACTCTCACTGAATTGATAAGCAATCGTCTCGAGGCGATGGAAATTTGAATGTGTACAGGAGAATACTAAGAATATCATGGACGAATTGAGTTCCGAACGAAAACGTGCTGCACAGAGTGAACAAAAGAATCTGAATAAGAAAGGAACTTTGAATATAGCAAAAACAGAAACTGCAGTATCTCCAACACGTTATGAGAAACGACAAACAGTTAATAATTCAGGAAAGATCTAAGGCCGCCTAAAACCTGGCAGAGAACGCAACTCACGAATAAATTGATGGACTGACTTAATTAATTCAAACGGAAACTTGGTTAAGTAGGAGCACGACATCTCTCTTCGGCACAGCAACAGAAAACACATAATACAACAATTTTAAGTTTGGCGTGAAAATACTTTGAAAACCTTATCCTGCATATTACAATAATTTTATTATTATCGAAGAACATATTAATATTATCAAAACAAGAATATATCAATACTATCGAAGAACGAGTATACCTGAAATATGGTTCATTTCCGTTATACTTTAAGGAGTATAATTTAGGGAGAGCAGTGTACATAGCAGCTCTGAGGATCTAAAAGGCCTGATCTCAGGTAGTAGCACTAGCAATGTAGAACTTAAAGCGGTCTGTCTAGACATTGCGTAATTTTGGCAGGGTTGCCATACTTATAATGCAAAGCATAAGGGAACCACTTATAATTTAAATAATGTTAGTGTGCATAATTTTACAGTAACTCAACTTTCCTTTGTTTTAAAATTGTTTAACGAACGCGTGTAACTCTAAACGCCCCGAACAACTGACCTGTCTGAACTAATCCGATCGCTTAATTATGAAGTTCATTAATCAGGCTTACTCGTTGAAAATGAAGTGAAATGAGGTATCTAAAAACTGACAAAAGTTATAACCACAACACCATGATTAAATTAGAAAACGTCAAAATCAATGGAGTTTAATATAATGTCCGAATATTGGCATACGAATGTCTTCAGGTGTATCATAACATCTAAATTCATTAATTACCTTTAGTAAATGTATGACTATTATCTAATGAGTTTACCAGCTCAGGTCACTAAGCCCAAAATAATTAGTAATCAAACCGAAAAAGTGTACCAATAAACATGAAACCCTAAGGTCTAACAATATTTTATGAGTCGTGTATAGATACTATTATCTAATGTTTTGCATTTAATTCTGAAGCGGGATTAAGGCAACTGACATTTCGACACCTTAATTCTGTAATGGAAATCCACATAACTTTATAATATGAATTCAAAATTGTTCAAAATGTTTTTTTGTTATGAGATGAAGATTATTTTACTGTTATGAGTTCGTATGATCAAAGCCACAAAACTATCTCGCCAGTTACCGTAAAGCACTAGGATGTCCTAAAATGAATTAGTACAATCCAGATCCCAGGTGTGGATCGATTTGAAACCATGTACTTTTTGTTAAAGACTTGTTACTTATATTCGACACCGCAGTCCAAGTCTTCTTGTATAATCCTTAATGCGGTTTGAAGTAAAGCAAAAAATGGAATACGTAAATACATACACTTAAAATAATACCTCGTGTCGAAGTAATCCTTCAGGGATTTCAAATCATAATGTATGCGGATTCCCTAAAATTACGAATAAGGATCCATCTTGGTTTTTGAAAGCAACAACGCAAAAGTATGCATCACATCACACTTAAATCAACTTTCCTTCCACTAGTCTCAAAGATCGTTTCAACCTTGAGGTAGGTCAATCCCTCCGACATAGTTATTCTTTCGGCTGTATCTCACTTTTGCAATGTAGGTGTTATGCAAAATATTAATTGGTAAATAACAGATGGTCAGTGACGCCCGATATTAAACTTAAAGCCATTTCATAACGCTTGTACAAAACGTGCTGAAGCTTTAGGTTGATAAATAAGCAACCGTTCATCATAGTGGCATACGTTATCTCACTTACATATATTCAGTTCGCATTACAAATCCCTTAGTTCATTTCAATCATTGAACGCGCGCAATTTACTCATGTTCGAATAATTTGATTATTACAAACATTTAAATAAGCTCAGAACCACGATATTACTAAATACAATTGAATCAAAATATTTCCCTACATCGCAATCAGGTGCTGCAGTGCAACTGAACAATATGTGTAAATGTTGATTAGGAATATGCAATGAACAAGAAGGCAATCGTTCGGTGCGATCGTTCGTAACTATGTTAATGCTTCATACAGGATCCATCCACACCCGTATGGCAGCGACACGACACCGCAACGACATGTTAGCAGGCTGTCGTTACGATACAGTTGACAGTGGAATCATAGCAGCGCAAGTTACGTCATATATAGACGTTTCTACGTGCACTGTAAATAGATAAGATACAGACCACTTTCATTCTCGTCGGAGGAATTATTCAATCAACATTAGAGCAGTCGCATCGCATAGCTCGAGCCACTTACATTTAATATTTTACAATGCGATTTCTACACGTGCTCTCCGCGGTTTGGGGACTAGATGTATTTATATATACAGTATTATGTAACTTGCGAAACGCTTTTTTTGCTGTCTGCTTCCTGCCAGATATGCCTACAAATAAATATAAGGACAGGTATTTAAAAATTTCACGTCAAATCATGCAACAATTTCACCCTCGCAGTTTCGATTTTAAAACGCATCCCCTCGAACTACATTCAGTACAATGACAGGCGCAATGAGTCCGGCAAACATATCAATATACGCACAAAGCCAGCTATAATTGGAAATACAGCTTTGATTAATAATTGTATTCCAACCATTTTACCACATCAAATATTGTAGTACTGCTAACAAGGCAACCAAGAGAGGAATTTGGTTCGTGAATTCATGGAATTATGTCAGTTGCTTCTCGGTTACGTGAGCACGTCTTTCAGGGACATTCAGCTCTACGAATAATCCCTGTATTCGAAATTTAATACCACAATAGTTCTTAATATTTTCAAATGGCCAAGAGGCGAAGTAAACTTATACCAAGAAAACTACTGCGGGATCACCCTAAAATTATGAAAAGTGCACCAAGTTTTTGTCGATTGGCATATTTACTACTTTGCTATTATCTACTGGACTCTGTTTACAAACGATTTTAAAGCCCAAATCTGACCTGGTAAGAATATCAACGATAGTTAACGATATCTACCAGTGACGTAACAGCGACAATATCCAGCAGACGATACGTCATTATCATATTTTTGTGGCTATAATAACGCATCGTTAAAGTCATCCTTTATCGCGTAATGATACGACGACATTTTATCGTGTCGCTATCGCATGTCTCAATAGATAAAACTATAAATATTTCACTGCATTGGATGTTAAAATAACAATTATGTTGTGGGTTTGTAAAATAATTGTCCATTTAATTTTCATCCCAAATTGTATTGAATGTTGACATAACATGATTATATTATGGGTCTGTGGAATAATGATCAATAATATTAGTTTACCCCAGAGTATTCATAAACAAAGGCGAATCACAGTCGGACGGAAAATATAATTGAACCTGATTCAATGACTATACTCGAGTTATGTATAAACATACCTACATAAATTCGGTGCAAATTCGACCTGGAATTTTTGCCATACAAAATTGACAAGTTTGTTGTTAAAATCTGACAAGTTTGTACGGTAACAATTCCAGATCGAATTTGAACCGAACATAGGTAAAGTAGCTGTCACGCGATACGTCACATTAAGGTGAATTGGCATATCACAATAAAGAGAGCCTATAACTTATAGTTAATTGAACTATTGTATTGTATTAGTATTGACTTTTCTTTATACTGTCTTTGGCAATTTAAAAATAAATGGATATTTAAGTATACAATAAGATACTTGTGTCAAACTATGTTGTTGTGTAACCAGTAAACACATTCGCAGTAACTAAAAGATATGATATCACTTAGTCTACAGTAGTTCCCTGCTAATTACTTTGATTAGTGCACGTCCCACACTATTTGCTCAACGTTTGATATGCATAGTTTCGTATAGTGTTATTTCTTACTTATTATCAAAATGTACCCAAGTAATAATATGAGCACTGCGAAGGAAGACGCCGAACGTGCAAGAGAGCGCGCTGAACCCAATCGGAGGAGGAATCGCTACAGGTATGAGGCCAACTGGCGCGATGTCCCTTTGCAGCTCGGGACAACAATGAAGCTACATGGAGATAGCGTGCTTACGGGATCGCGGGTGGCGAGGGTGGCAGCCCGAACCATCCAGCATGCGATCCCGGGAAGGGCGGCACTGTGTGTGTGGCCACCACAGGTCGCTGAGTAGTAATACCCATTGACGGGCCCGAATGGGGCATCACGCGCAGAGGACTCCGGTCGTGTTCTTTGAGAGATCCCGGAGTCCTCTACAAAGCGCCGAGGCTCGCCACCGGGGGAGTTTTAGTGGGTAAAAATCCCACATACCACGGTACTTCTCCCGAAGTGCCGGGCACCCTTAAGGTTTCCCTCTCGAAAACATAAAAAAAGGTAATAATATGAGCAACTTAAATTGTGTTTAACCCGCTCTTACGCGATCCTGCGTGCGTAGGCAGGACAAGCCCCGAAACATTGATATTAATTTATTTCGGCCTCGTGTAAACTTCAGGTTTACCTTAGCACTTTAAGGAATATCCTTAGGTATCATATACTACTGGTATCATCTACTAAGTAGCAACTTTTGGACCAAGGAATCATTAAATACAGTTCTATTTTCAGAAATAATGCGTATTCAAGTAGATTTTGAAAATATTAAAGAGTAGTACCAAGTAGGTTACTTTTGAACACAAACCAATTAGGTAATCAATAATAATGCCATTTATTTAGTTGGATTTCGTTATTTTTACACTACTTTTGTGTGCCGATTAAAATCGACATAGCAGAAGAAAGATCGACATAGCGGGTTATGTCTGTAAATGAGAAAAATATGAATTTATTCACAAACGTTTTCCCAAATGTAAGTAAATTAATACCTTTTCATATAAGCTAAATTGTATCTATTTGCACGGGTCCATTTCGGGCAATGTAATCCCGTATTATCTACAAACGTTGCAGGTGTGATCAAAATAAATGTTCCGAGTGATGGCCTGACAGATACGAGAAATAAAAATCCAAACAAAATGTTTTCTCTATATAGATAACAAACCTGTGATACATATTTTATTAAATATCGAATGTACGTAAAGGACACGTTACTGTTTCTATGTAGGTATGAACAATCAAAAAGGTGTCCCCTTTATTATATCATCATTCTAAGTCACATCTGTCCGAGCCAAGTAGTGGCTCGGGTCTATACCTCTCACATTATGAAAATGTGAGTCATAAATGTGTATAGGTCTTAGTTCACCACGCTGCCCAAGTGTGGACTGGCAGACTTCACTGACGAGAAACTTATGATATTTTCCTTCACCAAAGCAAGTTCACTCATCATAATTCACTTGTAATACTCACATAACTTTTTGGAAAATTTGCGGTACGCGCAAGGATTTGTACTCAGAGCCTCCAGTTCGTCAGACCAACGTTCAAACCGTTAGGCTATGTTATGCTATTGATGAAGCCTGTTACGTTAAACTACCGACATTGCATCTACTTATTATTATTATTATCGGTTATTATGCGTCCTGGGAAAGATTACCTGCGCCGGTGTTCCCGGCCCAAGTATGAGATTAGTCTTCAAGAGAAGAGTGAATAGGCATTTACTAAGTTAGTGCGCCCAACATCATAGACCTCATCGCCACTTACCATCAGGTGGGATTGATGTCAAGCATTAACTTATTCTAAATAAACAAAAAAAAAACACCTTCATCTTTATTATATAAAATTAAGAATATGAATGGTCGTAAGGAACCATAACAAACTAATTCACTAACAAATACTGCTAATTGTACATCGGTCATTTGTAGCAACGATTTAAATCAGATTTGACTTACGCATTACATCGTAATCGTCTCATAAATCCTGCCTAAACCAAATGAAAACAGGATTACATCGGATATTGGTAAGGGATGTAACGAGTTTTACCAAATTTAAAAGGATTCAAACCCGGTATTTCATTTATAGTTTTTTATGAAAAGAAACATGATAAAAAATTGTTCAAACGCGAATGTACATATTTGCGGACAGAATATAAAAAAAAAATTGAGACTCGAGGAATCTAGTTCGAACACGTTATTTTTTCGGAGTTTCTGGTTATCTGTCCGTTTGTATGCCATTGAAAGAGGACATCACGTGAAAACCTGTGAACGGATTTTGACGAGGAACTTTCAACTTAAACACATTAATATTTTTTTCACCGTGTTCGAGACAACTGTACAAATTTTTCCAACGTTTTAATGATGATTTGCTTGGTTATAGATATATCGATATAGGGAGCAAAACAAAACGATATTTCCCAAACTGCCTCATTTCTGTTGACATTTAATTAAATTTCTTATGTCAGTAGAATTTTAATAACCGAATTGCAACCGACATACGATCATTACTTGAATCACTAGAAACATTAAATAATGATTTCCTCCCTAATTTTTTTTTAACAAAGCTAAACTTGAACTAAACCGGATGTGAAAAAAACACTTAAATTCAGAATTCAAATATGGCGACCATTGCTTTTGATTAGTATTTGAATTAAAACATTTTTAACGTTTCAATATACAGACATTCGCGTACTTTTTTCCGGAAACGAGTTACCACATATCTGTAGGTGACATGTGGCTACCCGCTCGGGCGAGTTTCATATACGTACGACCTGGTGTATAGTAAGTACCTGGTATACTTATCTGTAGAAGCACTTAAATGTAAAAGCACCTACTCACCAACATAGTATTAGGATCTTGTTTCTTGTAAACTTATCCAATTTGCAAAACACCATAATAAATGGACCTCATACTGTTAATTATTCAAAGTCACTGAAGTTTTTACTTTACTGAAATAACTTTTACATAATACCAACGCAATATCAACTCCACAATTAAAAATTTGCGCCAAGATTTCAATCAGTACGAACGTAATGAATCTAGAATGGAGCTAAAACAGAAATATACGTTTGCAGTAACTAAAAAAAACAACCCCTGAAATTTCTATCTGCTTTTATTCTTATTTTCATTGCGGTAAAAAATTCGTTATCCTAATAAACGCAAATGGAGCACTTTATTACACATCGTTTTATGATTTCAACTAATTAATCGAATTCACAGTCAACCACATGATAATGATATGTATTTTTCAATGAAGTAGCTAACTAGGACAAGATGAGAAAAACAATTATATCAACGTCTGAATCCAGAACTGACTACCAACCAAATATACTTGATGACATTTTTAACGAATATATTGTTTAACTAAAACTTGAACCAATTCCAGACCCTACATTAATTGTCTAATTCATAAAAATTACAAAAGCTGTGCGTAATTAATGAATCAACCACCAGCACGACAGGTTGGCTAAGAAATGTTTTTAAAATTTTTAAGGATGGTCATTTTAATGCGATAAAATATAATATAATCTTCAAACCAAAGCGTTTAGCGTTAGTGGCCTCAAGTTAATAATGTTATTACAATTATGATATGATGCGGTTTACTTCAGGGCAACGTGTAACTTATCTTTTTTTATATACTTATACCTTAAGTAGATAAACGAGCAGAAAGGTCACCTTATAGTAAGTGATCACCGCTGACTGCTCATGTATATTAGCCAATACGATGTCGCCCAAGAAGGAAGTAATGGACCCACTTCTTGGAGGACCAGCTCTTTGAGAGAACACTTGCAGGAAGGAACTTATCTCTATCCTAAGATAAAAGCCTTGTGACCGTGATCAGTTCTTCATAAATAAATACATATCCTCCTTATATGGCATCGTGTAGATCGATTTATAAGTCGTCTTCTGAGGTAGAAGCAATAAAAATGTCATGTATTTGCTTTACATATTTTCTTTTCGTTTCGTCCGTTTTCGGGGTTTCGTTGGCTCGTCTCAAAGTTTAGCTAATACGTGCTCCCAGTGCAATAAAAATATTGGATATTTACTTTATTTTGTACAAGTCTCTTTACTCAGCTCAATTAATATGTACAACCCATAACATTTATTTCGTCCGACAGCGTCGTCAACAGGACGCGAATAAAATATAAAATCTACTGATCCGTTAATTACTTTCAACTAAATATTTTGAGCTAGTTTTACGAGATACACGCTATAAATCACCACGTCAACAAGAATAATGTATTTTAAGTCTGTTGGATGCAATAACATAATTACAATAATGTTATCAAAAAAGATGCATAAATTAACATAATGATAAAATGCATGCGGATGCAGTTGCATATTACAGACTCGAACACACAATGTTTCAACAGAAACCTCAGCTCGATGGATGACATACCCCACACGTGTCTTGAACTAAGTGGCCTAACTCTACCCTTGTGAATATTTATATCAAAAAATATGCTTTATTTTCTACTAATGAGGGTTCTGAGGCCGGATAACAACCTTTGACGCTTCATATCATTTTCAAATATTTCCACAATTCTGTAGGCCGGGAATGCCTATACAACATATAACATTATTTCTAATAACCATGTATCGATAACGTTAAGTAAAAATAAGCGGGTGGCAGAGTTTGTACTTGACAGGCAATTTATTCGCGATGCCGTTTGGTGCCGTGTCATGCCATGCCTCTAATCATGTCATTAACTCCTGGTGGTGGTAAATAAATTAAGTAGATTGATAATTAAATATCTTATAAAGACTGAGTTGAATTCCTTATTCATAGTTTGCGATTTTCTCAGTCAATGAAAAACTTCAAACTATATTCGGATATTTGAAATGGGCTCCCTAAAATTGTTCTTAACGGAAATTCAAATGATAATCAGTGAACCCGAATGTGTAGAAATGAATTTGCGTGTGTTTTTAAAATAAGTAGCTGGTCGATTTCTTAATAGAAACATTCACAAGAAGTCGCTTTCCATTTCATTTTTACTTGCTTATCTGAGAACGACCTTTGTAATAAAATTTAAGGATTACCTATCTTGTATATTCATGAGAAGTATTCTGTAGATTGGGTCACAATAAGTACTATAACTATGACTACCGAATAACTAGAACATACCAAGCAACAAGAAAACAAAAATCGAGTTAGATACATCAAAATTCCACAATCTATAAATGTTCAGACACTCGTATTCCTGTACATTTAAATGTACATATATACGAGTAGGTACCAATTATAAGTTTAACGAGCGCGTAGGATATCTCGATAAATTCATGAAGAAAAGTATAAGAGATATTTTGTTGAACTACTACTGGTAACAATTACTGACTGCAAAGTATAAAAAATAAAACGACAATCTTCTATCGGAACAAGTCCTTGTAATAAAGAGCTTCTAAAGATAAAAGGTAAATTGAGAAGCTATACTATAACAGCAATGGAATTACCTGCATTGCTAGATATGGCGAGTCCAGTAAAAGTACTGGACAGAGAAAAACTTGTGACTTAACCGGTAAAACTTTCTGTATGTAATCTACATTGAACGAACTCGACTATGAATAAATTTTATTAAGAAGGAAATGATCAACAAAACTCACATAATAATGGAACAGACACATACATATTTCTCCTGTAGAAATTGATTCCTAAGCTCCTTACCACACCTAATAACTTAAGTACTAAATTGAATTTGATAATTTTTTGTATACCTAATTTAGGAGAAAAACTATGACAAATTATTGAAGAAGAGTAGTTATAGTGAAAAAAATTAAATCATTACTTTAATTGCTAAAATAAAACCCGTAGCTGATGAGAATTTAAAAAACTCAAATTTAGCCTTATTAGCCGAAGGTCGTATTTAACTCGTTATTTTACCTCGCGATATAATTGGTTGGTTGACCCGCCAGTGACCGAAGCTTTGGGCTATTTTCATTGCGCAATCGTTAAATGGAAACCGTATTTTTGTGGCTAGATTCTACTATTTTATTATACTCTTGGCATTATCAGTAAATTTTTATCCGTGTTGCTGTGTGTTACAACTATTATATCTATAAAATTCTCTTATACATTATACACATACAATTCTATCTATTTTTAATATTGACGCGATGGAAACTATGCCGATTGAAAAAATAAATCTGTAAAAATTCTGCAAAATTTAGACAATTTCATTACGCATGTAACTTTGCTTCGAGATTGTGAACACGTTCAAACTAACAATGCTTTCGTTTATGGTGAAAATCGATTCGTGACAATTCGCCAGTTTCACCTTTGACACGCCACGCGTGAATAAACCTACCGATCGGCCAACCAAACGTCAGCCCCTTTTCATCTCAAAGTGCTCCAGAACCTTCAAAAAGTCATACCGCCGTCGCGACTGAAATTGAACTCGCACAAAATATTACAATTTCAAATCGAAATCTCTCAAGGACTCTTTCTAGGGAAATATTACATTTCTAACCTTTAGGAAATCATTCAAATGTTGTATTTTCATGCAATAAAAGTTTTCAACTAAAGCATCGGAGTATGTTTGCGACTTCTAAGGTACTATATTTTCATTCCTCATATTGAATACATTAGGTGCCGAATACTTTTCGAAACATTTTCCACAAATGATGTCTACATTTACAGCTGCCTAATAGTTCTCTTTAGCACAACGTTTCGTTCAGAAAGGCAATTACTGTCCTCTGAATTCCGAGAGAAAACTTCCATTAAGATGTATGCCGCATAAATGCGTCTTTTGGTAGAAATTAGTGTCAGAGACAAAGTGTACAGCGCTTAGCGTTTACAGACCTGTTTAAACGGACAAGTTCATAAAGGAAACTGAAATGAAAAATTGCTTCGACTTTTTACAGGAATACATTATTATATGTTCTATGTAATAAAAGCAAGTCATAAGAAACTCATTGTATATAAAAAAATAACAGTGTTATAAACTTGTAATTTAGTTTTAAGTTTTTTTTGATAAATATTAAAGATATATCCTTAAAGCACGTATCATGGGAAAGTATGTAAGTACATGTTATTCAAACGACAAACATATTACATCTATGAAAATATAAGCATAGTCAGCAACATCGGAAGGTTTAGAAATAACTTTGTTGTATAAAATGGCATAAAATAAACATTCTAGCCATACTACATGACCAACCAACTTTTTGATTTCACTCGTTTCAATAGATTTACTACCAATCTCATCGGGGAACTTTAATTGCTTCGCTACTATATTGGGTATTAAGGAATTTTAAATTGAAATTGAAACTCAGTTCGTTACAGTACTAAACTACGTCAATTACTTTTTTTACACCGAAACACTGCCGTTATTATATTTTTAAGTTTTAAATTGTTCAAGTTATGGAACTCTAATATCTGTAACAAAGATTCTCTGAAAATAAAAAAAGTTGAGAGAAAAGCTAGGGAATCAAACTTTTTAAATGCCCGAAATAGCGACAAAATGTTTGTATAATGTTGATACTTACGCCCTCGTTAGCGACTCGATTCATAATAGAAAACATTCTTTAAGGTAAACTTGGCATAACTTCGAACTTTTCTAAAAAAAAACAAACTTAGTACCGATGATATCAAAATAAACTATGACCCAACTAAATACAACTTAAAATATCAATATTCATATTTAAATACACACATTGTATTCGACATAAATATTGGCATTAAAAAAATGTTTGAAAATGTCTGTTGAAAGCAGAAACTTTGCACTAGGGTTTTTAAAATAAGGTCATATCATCTATGTGTATCAAATCAATGTTTGTTTGTCCTCTATTCTGTGAAATGGTAGGAGAGGGGCATTGAGTATTGTCTTAAGTAACATTGTTCAGAATCCTCTGGAAAAGTCAAAAGTCAAAGTCAAAATATTTTATTTCATCATAGGATCATCACTCAATACATAATATTGTTACACTCTTATTACTTTACAAATTTTCAAGTTTTGTTACCAAAATTATATCGATCGGGCACATGGTTGATGAATTATGTGTAGCACGCCAGAGACAAGTACTTTGAAATCTTTTGTAATATTCCACTCCCCTCCCGTTTCTTAGACCCAAGTACCCTCGATCTCCCATCGATAACCCCAAGGCCTCCTTTAATGGTATCACATAATATTTGAATGACCCCTTATCCGTTAAGCTGGTATTTTAGAATGATTTCAAAAGCAATCGAATGTTGAATCATATTTCATTGCCTTAATTTTCCCTAAAACAAACTCGTAATTTATCTGTAAACAAAAGTTATTTTGTTCATTTTCGCAGCGATTTCTTTTACCCTTTTCAATTTGGCTGTAATTGGTCCCCAATCAAATTAATTAAAACAACTTAAATTGCCATTAACTCTGTCGCCATTGGAACAAATTATTTTCAATGTGTCTGTTAATAAAGGTGATTTGCTATTCTTCAAAGATTCTGATTTTTCTCATCCATTTCTTTTTCATGTTTCAATTTAAATGCTTGCTAATCTGAGTTTCTTACGTCTGACTTTCTGCAATTGTCTATGAAGAACATTTTCATTTGACCCGAATGTCAATACAGGGACTGAGTGGCGTGGCAATATGCATCATCCCATCTGGTCCCACCCATCATTCGGAGACTAATCGTAGCTACCACGCGTTTATGACGTCCTAAGTCCTAAAGCAATTTAGGTATGAATAATAGTAACATGCACAGGCGCGATATCGTGTAAGTTCTACGTTTAAGATATGTTAGCTATACTTGTATGTGGAGTGCGGACGGTGCCGGCAAAGTAATCATATTAGATACAGTTTCCTAACGTAGGTACCAATTTAAGTGTCCGTCAGCGAATAGTGACGTCGCCATCGGTCATGTCGGCCATCTGTAGTGCCGTAACATATTAATATATTATACTAGGTATAACCGGCGCGCGTTGCTACCCATCAACTCATCAGCCACGTGTCCGTTCGATATAATTTTGGTACTAAAACCTTTCCCAAAGAATTCTGAACAAAGTTGCTAAAGACATCAGTGCTCTACCTCCTACCGTTTCAGAGTCTAAAAGGATAAACAAAATCACAAACAAACAAACATTAATTTTTATATGTCTAGATAACACTACTAGTAACTTCCCTCACTTCATTTCGGAAGCACATGGAGATTTAAATGGGATTACTTTTTATATGTAAGGTGATTTCATTTAAACAGATAACCAAGAAAATCGGCAAACAATACTATGTACAAAACTTTATTGTTCCATAGTTCATAAATAGTAGTTTTTTAATATCTTCCATAAACAGAAATACGTAGTGCTTAGATGAAGTCGTTTGATTTGCAAAAAACCTTGTAGTACGGTTAGGATAACTGAAGAACTTCGAAAATTAATACCCTACAAGTTAAATAATAAACACAAGTACAAAAGCAGTACTAAACATAATACTGAAGTGTTAGGAACAATTCCCAATACAAAAAGAAAAAAGGATTGTATAAAACAGAATAATACCTATGCTGAGAGCAAAATCCACGTACTAAAAATAGGTGAAATGAAGACTTGCTCTGGTCCCATTCACCTAATAATACTTCACGTTCTACTGAGTATTGACTCGAAACCTTATAGTGCAATGACATCCAAACATATGTCGTACTATAATTTATTAACTTTATGGGAAACACTTTCTGCGGTTTCTACCTATTAATGGTCCACTATTGAGCACGGGTTTAAAGCATATTCCACAACACTTCTCCAGGTGGTGTACTACATTTCTATATGTCCTACCTATACCTACATTTTATTAGCAGTAGCAACTAGAGGACTTACTAATAGCAGGAAATAGCGAGACTTTTATGTCTGTCAGTTCAGCACGTAGAAACAAAATATTTTTTCCGTATGTAAATGACGCTCTCGCCTATATGCCGAATTTAAGTCAGGTTAACTTTTCTCCAAAAACTATACATAGAGCTCCCTCTGGTATTCCAGATTACAGTATGTATTTTTATGTACATACTAGTATGTATTTTTTTAAATTCCAACAGATTTGCTTCAAATATGTAACAGACTTTCCTTACTTAAATTAATTAAATAGGTATGCCCAGTTCTTCACCTTCTACCTTTTAACGTCTACCTTTAAAGAAAATAAATGAAAGTCGCTTTTCTCCAAGGCAGGACTAATTTCAGAGTCATGGATATTTAATTTTAAAAGTTATGCATAATCTAAAAAATCGTATTCACGTAAAAAGAAAACGCTAAAGATACAACATTTTTCAATACTGTATGTTTGCTAAGTTTGCTAATCCGAACTTTATGGCGTGGTACACAATGGCGCGTGTTACCTCTTACATTGTGAGACCCGGGTAGTGAGACAGTTATGGATTGTGATGACGATAAGTATCTTGGTACATTAGAAAACTAATATAAAAACTTGTAACATTTTATCAGATTTCGATTCATATTGTCATATTACACAACATTATTTCTGTTCACATTATTCAAACCTCTACATAGAAGGATCCCCGGCCGTTAAACATTTTTTTAACTTTAGCATTTTACATTATTCTTAGTCAATTACGTCTGGCTCGGAATTGTTTTATTTTTACCTCTTTTATTTCATTTCCGTGATTGTTATAGTACGCAATATAATTCGTAAATTGTGTGCTGGATTAAAGTGAAAATAAAAGAAATATATATTTATAACTAGAATCGGAAAGGAAATACTCTATCGGAAAATAAAATTGGAAATATGTAATTTCGTTCTCCTCGATTACGTTACAAATATACAGGGTTACTGGTAATTCGACCTTTTTCTGTTAAAAGGCAGGTCATTTCAGATGGAATTGACCAAATGATACCCTATCCAAAAATTACAAAATTTCGAGATATTTTGAATTTCCTATTTCGTGGTAAAAACTACAGATAACAACTTTAGACCCAATTAAAAAAAGAGTATCCAAGATATTTTATTTCTTTATTCCCCTAATTAGTGGCCATACTGGTACTTAATATCCAGGTCATAAATTCAGCGTAGCTGAATGTTTAAAAATAGAAGCTTCAAACATAAAAAATAATATCGATTTCTTTCACGTATTCCGTCACAAAATCGAAGATTATTCAAAAAAAATACTAGTAATGATTTTGTGCCAAGTATCAAAAAGACATCCTCTACTTACTAGCTATTCAATAAGGTAAGAAAGTTTATGATAAGTCACAAATCTCTGTTACAATACGATAAAGAAGTGGTCGCCGACGAATTCCCGTAAAACGGCTACCAGTGTTGTGGCTTTATGAAGGGTTGGTAGATAATGAGTTATTTGTAATTTTTTCTTGAAAGAGGTTCATTCGGATGCTACTACTTTTATTTCGATTAATCGTTTCAACTTGGCTTTTTACTGGACTACTGTTTATTGCTTTCTGTTTCTGTGACACGGCTCGAATACTGAACTCTGACTGATTGTTTACCCGATGAATTGGCGTTAGTTATGGCTTTTACGAACGAAGAATATGCCGATATCTTTTATTGCTATGGATATTGTGACGGAGACTGCTGCTCGTCGTGAATATCTGGCTCGATTCCCTCAACGCCATGTACCGGACGTTTCTGTGTTCAGGGGAGTATTATCAGTGTGTTCTGGAGACTGTTAAAGTTCAAAGACGACAAAGTGTTGCTGGCAGACCTCGAGTACACAACGCTGAGGATGAGCAAGAAATAATTCGCCTTTTTGAGGAAAATCCTAGAATTTCTACAAAGTTTGTTGCACGAAGGCTCGGCATGTCACAGAGGAAAGTATGGTTTACCATGCATCGCGGAGGAAGATACCCATATTACGACATACCTGTACAGGTATTTGAAGAAGGGGATCCTGTGAGAAGAATGCATTTCTGCTTTCTTTTTTTATCATTCGGGTCTAAAGATATTTCTGTAGTTTTTTCCCAAAAAATATCTCAAAAATGGTTAATTTTCCAATAAGGTATTATTGGTCAAATCCATCGCAAATGACCTCCTCTACAACCTTTTGGCAAGAAAAGCTCGAATTACCAGTAACTCTGTATATACTTTTCAAAAGATTAAAAGTGTACACTGTCTATTAAAAAGTTTGTCCGTGGAGATTTTCATCTTTTAAGTTGTCTAGATCTATTAAAGGCTTATTTTCAAGTTAAAAGCCTTTACGGTCGTCGTACTAAACGAATTGCCAACCGCCCACTGTGAGCGTGCATAAAGCGGTAAATTGCTTATATTCAAATTTAATTTTAATTCAGTCACATCGGACCGCCCCACACCTAACTATGGTGTGAGTACGGTAGTCAATACCAAACGCAGTGGTTATTGTGAGTTGTGAGTGGCGCGTTAGCTTTTAATTAATATGAGTTAACAGATAATCACAGCACAGCAGCTTACGAACAGCTTGGTCTGAAAGATCTTAAGAGATCCTTAAGTAGCCATAAGTGTGATGCGGAACTTCTTATGTGTATTCATAAAAATATAGGTCAACATTAAAAAAGTTATCCAAGAAGTAGGCATATCAGACCAAAATAAAATCTAACAAAATATTCCAACACGAATTTATAGTACCCTAGCTTTCGCTCGCGACTTCGTCCGCAAGGACTGAAAAAAGGCAGGATTTGACAGTAAAATCCCCATTTACAAATACAAACAATGTGATAAATGAAGAACCACTTTACAGATTTTGTGTAAACTTGACATAAACCACCCACTAAATAGTCAGAACAAGGCCTAAACATTTGGTTTGGATAGGTGAGCCCGTTCTTGAGTTATAAAAGTACAACGAAAAGTAGGATTATATTTATATATATATATATATAGTGTGTTACATTGTTATGAAATTATAACAATAGATGAGACTACGGGTCTGAAAACGATGAAATAAAAAAAGCAAGAGTAAGTGTGTTGAAGGGGGTTGAAATAAAAATAAGATTATTTCGACAGTACAAAAACTATCTGCAATAATAAAATTACAATATAAAACGAAAGAAAGAATAAGAACGAATTTTTTAGGTCAGTGCTGAAGGACCTAACAGGTTTCATTGTCCTTACTTAATGGCAAATGAATTAAATTATGAAGACTTTTAAAACCATTACTGTATAGGTTTTTATTGAAATTTTTATTATGTTATTTAGATTACTTTAATTATTTCTGTAAAAAACTTTGTGATTGTCAATTTTATGATACTACGCTTCAATATGCATAGCTTCCGTCAATTTGGCGTACTTTTCAACAATTCACGCTCCAGACGTAAAGCGAGTGGGACAAGTCGCTCGTCAGTGTAGAAAATGACATTCATTTTCAATTTCAAGTTGACAAATGAACAGCAATATTTCATATCTCAAATTCACATGTAACAATCAAACCAAGGGTAATAAAGTGTATTCCACATCAAAGAATGGATATTATATTAATTTGAACGCTTGCTTTTAATAAGCAACAATGTTAACAACATAGTTGCCATTGTTTAGTAGATGCCCAATGTCACGGTTGTCACGAATTCAATTTGTAGTCGCTAATAAATTGTCTTCACTAAAGATAACACAACAAAGTTAAATGAAACTCAAATACAAAATCATTATAACGAATGTAATAATATCAACAAACGTACAAGACTTTTACTAAGAAAGAGCTGATTAGAAACGCCTAACAATTCAAGAAGAAACATTACAACGCTAAGTTTTAAAAAAGACTTACCGTACAAACCACTGCAAAGCACACATCAGAAATTCTCGCTAATAAGCTTACTAGATCGGCTTATAATTTCACGAACAGAAGCTTCAGTAAAACTGAAGCCAGCTTTATTTTTCTTTTACCGCCAATTTATTAGTTTCTATTGAAGGGTGTTGTTACTCTATGGATAGTAAGAAAAATTGTAGAAAAGCAAGATTTTGGGAACAAACACCATTACACCATTTTTGTGTACATAGGCAAATTAATAGATAGCTATATGCAAAGTCAATTCTTACGAGTACACGTCACCAATGCGGTATGTTTGTAAACATCATTCGGATATCATTAGTAAAGTTAAAAATTGAGTAAATTTGTAACACAAAAATAATTTTCGCGATCACAATTTACATTAAGTTATTTGAATTTTCGTTCTATTTTCCGACTACGGCGTAATAGAATTGGAACGCCCCTTGGTGTTTATTACATTTTTCCTTCCTTTTCGCTTTGATATTATTGTCGGCCACTGCCGTTCCTTTATGTTTAAACCTTCTTAGTCTTTTTTATAAGATTTATTCAAGTCAAGGATTGACGGACATGAATTAGATTACAGTATATATATGTATATTGGTCGTCATCAACATTTATCTTCACCAAAATCTCAATTTGGTCAAATGAATGGGTGTTGTACTAGTAAATATACATGGAGGTTGACGGATGCAATTTAACGAAAATACAAAAATACATGTTAAACAGTCATGGTTAACGAAAGCGGTATTAATAAAGCATCTAATTTCAATAAATCCAAAGATCGCTTCGAAAATTTCCGAGTCAAAATCTAACAATTTATAAACATCTTTCATGTACGAATCTAAATTTTCTATTACGGGCTTGACATATATCAGACATACTATAGTATCAGCACATAATTTACTTCTTTGGGCTAACAAGTACACATATCACCCTGCAAAGACAGCTTTAGTTTAAGTTCAGAGCTTTTGGGATATATGTCGCTTCTCCCGTTTGATTTGTACTAACCTCCCGTGCACCCAGGTGAACAAGGAGCGAGATAAATAACTTTAGGGACCTAATTTTCGTTGGTTTTTGTGTTATTAAGCTTAAAATACAGTCAGCATGTAAAGTTTTGTCGTAGAAAATTTTGCCTGGCTTGCTAAGTAATGCCCTTCTAGGGGAGACGTTGAACAATGAGACGATGAACCCTTATCATAGTTTGATCACATCCTTCCAGCAGTTCGCATCTTCCTTCAGAGGCAGGCTAGACTATTAGTAAAACGGAGTTGTTAAACATGGCTGCTAAGTCGGAGGTCGTTTAATTTTTACCCAGAACAAATATTTATGTGAGATATAGGAGCAGTATGTTATATACATTCGCTTTCTTTGGGGTTAGATGGTCATGTATGAGTGGTCCAAAAGGCACAAAACGCAACTCTACGTCGGTTAAAGGCTAAATGGACGACATCAAAAATAGCGACTTCACAGGAGAGCAAAATAACGGTAATATTTCCGGAGATTATAGCCTATTGGAAGATCCCATGTTATTGTTATTTCATGTACCCGAGTTTATCGGACGTAACTTGTTTCTTCACTGGAACGCTGCGTATTTATTTTAGCGAATGACGTCAAAATGTCAAATATTTCGAAATTACTTACGTTTTGTTTGAACTTCAACGGAATGCTATTACAATCGTTTTGATCATATTAAGCAACCCGTTTCATAAACGGAATTAGCTCCGAAGTTATAATTTTGTAACTCAGACGCATTTCTGTTTCATTATTTTTTTGACAAAAACTTTAAAAATAATTTTTCACAGTATATTTTTTCCATTATTAAATGTTGATTGGACAGTTTTCATTCTAGTACCTGTTGTTTGTAAATTTGTTTCGAGAACTCTCTCATGACCGCTATGCTGTCACGGAATTGTTGTGAATACTGGGATTCAAAGCGTATCCTAAAAACACTGGTTAGGAAAATCTCCTTTACAACCACGAAAAACCGTGTAACCTCTTATTAACAGGGACCAAGTATCGTTTTCTTTTCATAAAAGAGGATTTCATATTATAAAAAATCAAGTTTTCAAAAAAGTCATGACGTATGTCATGTTTCTTTATTACGTTTAAGTTATTTAGGTACCTACAAAGAAACTGCGTGTCTATACGTATATAATTACTTATTGAAATAATAAATCAACGTTTACAACGGCTACAAAGCCCGTAGGATCGTTCCGAGCGATACTGTGGCGTCTTTGTGTACAACGCCGTTAAAAGAAACACAGAAAATCGATACAAAGATTTACCTCTCGCCCGCACTGACATCTATTCGATATTGTATACCCAGGTTGGATTAAAATGTTACTATAAACTTTTAGGTTTTCGATAGACCGCAAAAATATGTATGTATACATATAGTTAGGGCATATTTCATTATATATCAAAATTAATGAATAGTATAAGAGTTTTCCAAGATGTTGGAGTACCATTTACCATCAGGTTACTTCGGAGATCTTTTCTCGCCTATTTGCAATCAGTTACTGCCAATGCCTTTCTTAGTTCCTAAGATTATTTTTATATTCATACTAGTTTTTGCCCGCGTTTTCGCCCGCGTCATGTGTTGATAAAAAGTAGTCAATGAGTTATTCAAAACCATAATCTATTTCTGTGCCAAGTTAATCCGTTCAACGGTTACCACGAGAAGGAAAGCCGTACACATTTATATTATTAGTAGGAATTAATCAGAAGTAGGATACAATCGTCTTCGTAAAAAGAGGAGTGTTAAGTGAGACATCTGAAGCATCGCCAAATGGACGAACCGATCGGGATCTAGTATTTTTTGTTCGAAAACTAATTCAATTAAGAATATTCTTAGCTACCCTCCGAGAAAATCTGTCTAGCCACAGAGCTTTTTTCTAGTTCAAGAATTTCATCTAGTCCTTTTTAAAGGATGTTTATGTCATATATTACATTTCTTGTAATGTAGACGAGAAGCTGCCGTGAGTACGCAACATGTTTGAGGCTAACCCTATCTTAACTATAACAATAATACTTTAATTTTCAAAACTATCTGTGTTTCTAAACTCTTGTTTCATTTTTGAGTGTATATGTACTTGCGAGTTTGTCAGACAGAAGACTAATAACGGTTGTACTATTTAACCACCAGTGTTTACTTATTCAGTACACAGCAAGCTCATCGTTTAAGAATAAAAAATATAAGAAAATATTTTATTATTAATTTAAAAAGGAAAATACGTTCAAACGTATTTCAAAAGTACTTATTAGTCCGTTATCGTATACAGCTTGCAAATTACATGAAATTGCACACAATGCACCTTGGCCAAGTCAATTGGTTCAAGGGAACACTCGTAGTGTGAGTGCCACCTGAATGATTACGTGCCAAATGTAGTGTGGCTAACATTAGCCAGATAAGATTGTCAGCAGTGGTTACAAGCCATTACCGGTGCAGAGCATGACTACTGGCGCTCCTCACAAAGATGCATACTTTGTAGACGGAGACAAAACCTAATAATATTATAAATATGACAATTGGATAGATGGATTGTAGGAAACAAACAACTCCTTCACGAAAAAACGACTGAAAGGATGTGGATGAAGTTTGATATAGGGATAGATTATAGTCTGGACGAAAACTGAGGCTATTTTTTATCAACATACCACGCGGGCGAAGCCCTGGACACATCCTTGTCGCTGATATATCAATGTACTGTTATCTTGTTACTTCATCACAACATAACATAACAGTCCCCTGGCTGATCTTCAGTGATACCTCAAAATGTATGGACAACGTTGGCCAAGCGAGGATTAGTAGACGTTTGATGCATACTTTTGAGTACTTTATGGGAAACTAGAAATGCACGTCCCTACGCTGTCTGTATTTACTGAAGCAAGTGATAATTTATTTACGAAAATAACTTTAAAATAAAATTTGTGAAGGATTAGAACAATTCCTCTTATTTATCAATGTACCACATCCTTAACGGATCAGTTAATAAGTATAATAAGACCAATGATAATGTTGGTCTTCTGAATAAAACAGGAGGACCAGAGTTCGAATCCTAGATTAGATTACAATTAAAATTATAATTAACACTACTTACCAACATATTCTTTAGTTGAAAGCACACGTAACTCGCCGCCTGTAACAATTTTTAACAAATTTTAATTTCAAAGAATAATTTTAGCACTAAAATAAAATGTACGTTTTTGTCATATCTCGACATATTTTCGCCACGCCATCGACAAGATGCAGCGCGCGCTTGATGCCCTTCCCGTCTGGCTCGCCAGATGGATTTGTCGGCGAACGTAGGAAAGACGCAGGATAGGAGGGACGCCCAAGCGGAACCCTACTCTGAAGCTTCTAAATCAAGATATCGAGTGGTCCCATCGTGCCAAGTACCTTGGGATCACCATCGACCATATACTGTCTCTGAAGCCCCAGGTCTCCCAGGCCGTCGCGAGGATTCCGCACGCCCCCTTAGGAGGCGTCGCGAAGACCAACGTAGAAATTGCATCATTAGTTTTAAAACTATTGACGATTGTAGGTGCTGACTTGGCGATAGGCATACCGCCTCGCGACAATACCTCACCCCGCAGTCAGTGATTCTCGCACACGGCACGGGTACGCACACTCACTGTTAGGTTCACACATATATATTTATTGTTTTTTATAATAGTATTCTTCTCCGTGGCCTAATATTAACTTTACTACAAATAAATATCTTTCTTATCTTTATATTTATACGTATTTTAATATTGTGTGATTGTGTCTGTATGTTCGTTTGCCTTATACATACATATATATCCAATAATATTATACATTTAACTATAAAATCTAAACGTAGTTTCAATTACCTAATTCCGTACACACAACAATATATACAAACATATTTCAATACATTTACATTCGAGACATCACTCAACAACAATTAAACAACTCAATTCGGAAGAAAATTTGAAGTATGGACAAGATCGAGTATCGCGCTGATATAGAAATCCATACCAAGTAAGGAAAGTCTGTGCAATTCATAATGGAAGAAATATCATCAGTTTACGAGACTCTTGCCCTGGAAAAACGATGGTTTAAAATTGGCACAACCTTAAAAAAAGCAAGGCAGGTGTTCACTTGAAGACAACCCATGACCAGGACGGTCTGTTGAGGTGGCCACTCCGGAAATTGTAGCGAAAGCCGACAAATTTGTTGTTTATTGCACTGGCTGCCCTGCATAAGGTGGGCTTTGATATTTTAAATCACCCACCCTACAGCCCAGACCTGGCTCCGAGTGATTATTATCTTTTTCCAAAAGTTAAAAATGAGCGCTGTAGAAAAATGTTTTCCACAGACAAAGAAGGACAAATGATTTATGATGGTTTAAATAATATAATAGGAAAATCTGAAAAATATATTCGACTTGCAGGAGAATATAAAAAAAGAAAAACAATTTTGACATTTTATTTTCCCTCCTTGTCCATCATTCCGCGAACTTAAAACGCACCCTCGCACCTATCCGCTTTTATGAAACCCAACACATATCGCTCTTAGACGATCTACCGGCAGATTGTTTCACAAGTGGTAGAAATATCGTAGCTACTTTGTCGTTGATGCACAATTTTGTATTCACACTCGGTCAAATGTCAACTTTATTCCGATCATATACAGTTGAAGTTCTATTGAAGCGCAGTTAATATTATAGCTGAATTGTAATCGAACGACTTCTTAAAATTGTTTGATAAAACAAGTTGTAAAAAAAATATGACTTGCCTGTGCGAATGAGTAACGTTTCTGTTAATAATTAAAAAGAAAACGTATCTTTCCTTTGAGATTAATTCACAAAAACGATTCAAATATTTGCTTAAGTTCATTAAGTATTCACTCTATTCCTTACTTTAATTTGTAATGAGCAAACTGCGTACAATGCAACTTTAAACTAGACGAAGTGGCGCGAATAGTTACAAGTACGTCAATTTCCGGCGGCGACAAACTACATCGCGTCGCAATCTTGACTGTTGTTGTTGTGGAGTAATTAGTATTTGTTTCGCAAGTAAAACGACTTAACATGCTTCTAATTATGTCCTTTTTAAACTAGAAAAACGAATTATTTTTAATTAAAACATAGTAACATGACTGATCCGTGGTTGCACTAAGAGTACGTATAGGCTTTTTAGAAAATATGAAGTCACCTGATTTCCATCCTACTTAGATAAAAAAAAACTATCGACCTAACTTAATTAGTTAGTACGCTTTACCATCGAAGACTTCATCGCCACTAACCATCAAGTGGCATCGCATCAAGCGCAAACTTATCTAAGGTAAAAAAAAATTACGTAAAACACAAGTCCAACAAAACAGTAATTTTGTGTACTTACAACTGTCCACCAACCCACGTGGACTGTAACCCTCATATTGTGAGTGGAGACTCAAGCCTAGTAGAAATTTAAATGTTGAATATATATATTTATATACATATCTATATACATAGACCGTGGTGTATAAAAAACGACACTGCTTTTTGCCTTATTTCGGAATTCGAGGGCCCCGAACTTGTACACGTAAATCGTTGGTCCCGGTTGTTACACTTCGACAGCAACTGTTAAACCATGCCGAAGGCCGTCTCACATCACATTAACCACCGACAATTGAGTTGGCCATTAACTCCTCAAATGTATACCAGCGCAGCGATAAGAAGTGTGCTCTAGAGTCTAAGAGGAAGTATAAATCAGTGACAGCTCAAAGTCTAATGCTCAATAGTTAGAAACCAGGTCAATGAGATATGGATTTCCCTTCCAAGTGTAAGGTTCCACTCCTTTTTGAAGTTTGAAACGCCAAAAATAATTTGAGAAGAACAATAACTAAACACGTATACCCATCTTTAAATGGTTTGTAAAAGCTGCACTTTATGGGTTTGAAGCTCTCAACATTGTTGAAAACGCTCCAAGAGTCAGTCGCGTCGTCACATTCGATAGAGGCCCGTGCATTGAGTAAGTAGTACCGATAACACCCACATACGGCGCTCCGTTCATCAAATCTACGTAAACTTATTATCCTTCGGGCACCCACATGCCCGACGAACACTAAATCTCACTTAATCCGATAATTCCAACGTAGCTAATGTTGCTGCAGATGCAATCAGCTTGGTAAACCTGGGTGAGAAGACCTATGCGGAAACGAATATATGCCAGACATATTCTACTAGATGCCTCCAACCCATTAATGGTCTACTACTGAGTACAGTTCTCTGTTCAGGTATCTGAGGAGACCTAGAGAATACTTCCACCACGCTGCTCCAATAAGGATTGAAAGAGAGATTAGTGAGTGACCAAATCACACCTAAGAGCCTTGGATTCAATGGAGGCGTGCAATGAGGCATATTGGCGACGCTAAAACCAACCTAGAAAGCCTCGAGGACTGGCGCAGAGTTGCCAGTCTCTCGGTATTTTATAGGTTGAATTAAGGTGTGCGCGCAGGGACTACACGACTTGATTCCTCTCACGCCGTTCTACCATCGAATGACTCGGCGCACTACAGGTATCCATCCTTTTACAGTGGACATCTTTCTTGTACGGACGACACGTTTATCCTCGTCTTTTGTATGGCTTACCGCAAAGGATTGGAACAAATTACCTACATCCGCATTTCCCCTCGAGTTCAATGTCGGTGTTTTCAAGACAAGAGTGAGTAGGCTTCTTCTAGGTCAATGCGCTTTACCATCTACGTATAAATTGCCACTTACCACCAGATGGGATTGTAGTCAAGCATTAACATAATACTTATGTAAAAAAAAAAAACAAGTGTCGGAATATTTTACACCGCCCAAAATCGACACCGTTTCAATGCAGCCATTTGACGATAAAATCGGAAACCAAAGGCTTTAGATGACTACCAAAGCTACCCATATTTTTCTATAATTATACATCACCTATAGTCAAATGAAAATCTCAAGATTATGTAAGTACTGAGTATTATTAGAATTACATATTTGAAGTAGGCATGTACCAACTACGATCACAAAGTCAAGAATCTACCACGTGCGCGTTTCCGAGAATTCATTGCTTTGAAAAGGAGAAAATATAGCGTGCAAAATATATAATTAGGTCATTTTTCGTGCTAACAGTTGATTACACAACAACTGTTCTAGATATTTGTATGTCAATAAACAGCAAACAGCAACAATGGAAGCGCACGATAATGATTGATATCTGCTGGCCTTCGTATTACTTAAATTAATTGATAAGGCATTGTGAAACCGAAATTAAAAGAAATGGTCAGGGATAGACAGGCTCAACCTACCTAAACGTAAAAGCTAAAAAGGTACCCAATTAAGGAACGGTAACGGATTTGCGTACAGTCTATTGGCGCATTTTTTGCATCGATCTATAAATTATTAAAACAAAAAAATCACAAATACTACCAGAAAATCATAGTACCTGTCAACAGCATTCCTTACTATAGAAATATACACAATACAGAGAAGAAACAAATCAAGAATTCTACGCTTGTACTTAGTGTTGTTTTTCCTCGTTGTTCCCGTCCCATATTTCGCTTGACTTTTAGTTCTATGAACGTTTACTAACAAGTTTTCCAGTTTCAAAATTTACAAAGAGTTCAATTACAAACCTGTGTTACCCGTGAACGTGAAAGCTTCCAACAAAGATTAAAGAAATACCGACCTACCACAAAATTGTGGCAATGTTTTGATATTGAACCACAGGTACTACGCACACTTTACAACCATTGTTGTATATTTTGAAAAACTTTCCATCAATGTCAGTTTGTGATTTTTTTTTTGTTCTGATGTTTGCATTAATTTCACGCGGTTTCCGGACTGATTAACATGAAACTTGGCACATAGATTCAGGTCTCCCTGGGATAATTTAGAAGTTTTGTTTTGTAATCTACGGGCAATGCCGAAGGCGGATGCTAGTCTATTTAAAGAAAAGAACAAATTTATGTACCGCTTTATTTCACAGGGGAGGTTAAAGTTAATATGTTTTGGATATACCAATTTTGGCCTACGCTGATTAGTACTGGACGTACGCACAATGATATATGTATGTATTAGAGCCACGGAATAAAGAGAGAAGTAGAAGTGGTATACATGTCGATAAGTGGCTACCTGGCTAGCCAAATTAACACAAGTAAATGACTAATGACATTGTCTACCACTGAGGAATATAAACGTTTATTGCTTCTTAGTTTTACCTTTCAAATAGTCTAATAAACTCGCTATTTAATTTTGAAAATGAACCGTAAGATCAACAGTTATAATTTTTAAATTCTATGACTTTTCTATCGTCTTAGTACGTTAATCAATTAGAAATATTATAATTTTCAAATGGTTCTATTTCCCGCTAGATGGATTGTCTGAACATA
>DWJZ01000399.1:0-33457 GCA_018249125.1 Asbolis capucinus
CTTCTTTCTTCATCCCGGATTCGCTTCCGAAACTGAACTGCCCGTCCCGTGTCTCCGACCGCAACCAAGCATCATTCTACATTACAATATTTTTCAAATTTTTTCTATCTTGCTCACACTTTTGCTTTCCTTTATTTTCCAGAATTATCTAGAAGTTCTATTTTTAAATATCTTCTATTCTGCTCACATATTTTTTATCCTGTTTTTTTCTTCATTTCTATTTCGTTCAGATTAATCTAGAAATTTCCTTTCTCTATAAAATTATAAACTATAAAAATCCTACATAAAACTTGGCAATCGAACCATGAACCTCCACTTTGATAGTCCGACCATTTCCCACAGAGCCACGTAGCTCCGACAGCTAGTGCCGAAATTCGTTAACAGTTGCATCTACGCGACAATATTATAAATATGAAAACAGTGATCAGAGGAGACGAGCGTGCCAAAATGCGAGACTAATAGAGGTTCTATTTTGTTGTTAGTATTATTTCGAAACGTAATGAGCGGCTAATGGACAACTTCAACCTGTTAATTTTGCGTGACTGATTTTTTTATAACGCGCCTAAAGAAGTATAACTTAAAAAAAAAAGCTATTTAACTATTCGAACAAATGATTACTAGGAATCTACTTCAATTTACTTACTTTGGAAGCACATGTTGGAATCCGTGGCGGTATTCATGTTCAAAAGCTGGAATCACGACCTGGAATACATTTTCAGACAGATCGGTTAAATGAACAGTAATTCCATTGATAAATACAGTCAAGATCAATTTCATAAGATATACGTCTCCAATCATTCCTCATTATGGCGTTCATGTGTAACACATTAATAATATGTATATGTGTATACGAAAAATTATTAATTAATGTGTTACACATATAAACGAGGTGGATTACATTACTGGTACCTGGTTAGCAGTAACTTTGTACATCATATCTTTATCCTTTGTAATATTTTCCTTTAGTATATAAATCAATTAATACTGGTACTCAAAAATCGTTATTTTGAACATTATGATGTTTAACTTTCATTAACTGGTGCTCGCAATGGCTGTAATAAAACAAAAAATAAGGAACTCCCTAAACGGGGGGCCTGGCCAACCTGTTTCCGCTTGAAGTGGCTGGCCTGCAGCTTGTGTAACGCGTGCGTCTGTCTGTCCGGCCACTCGGGCAGCACCACGACGAAGCTGAGCGGCTCGGCCGAGTCCTGCAGCAAGCGCTCCATGTGTCGCAGTGCCGCTTCCAGCAGCTCCTCGCAGTACGGCGGATGCGCCACCATTGAGCCAGACACTGGCCGCAGCTCCAGGAAAGGCCTGCAAACAGAATTACACTACTTATTACGAGTCCCCTCGTCACTGAGGAGGCCTAGACTATACCACGCAGCTGCAATATGGAAGGCTTAAGATCACCGACAGGCTTAACGATAGTCAGGTGACAAAAACAACCTGAATCGACTGCTTTACATGTAAGAAGAACTATCTTTATTTTTTTCGCTACTAGCGGTTGAATCATAAGGGAATTTTGTTGGGAAAATAGCATCGAGCCGTGTCTTCGGAACGGAGCCAGCAAACAGCAAGAAAAACATGTCGGAAGAGCTGTACTTTAAAATAATATGTAGCACTCACCCTCTAGAACCGAAGTAGGAGTCAGTATCAGCAAACGCTGAGCAGTACTGGCGGAAGTAGCAATCCAGCGGGCTGGCGAAGCACTCGAAGGTGACTCCGAACTTCCGGTGCAGGCAGTCGAGCACTGGCTCCGGTAGCGCCATCTGGGCCAGCTGCGCCTCCCCACCCGCCCCCACCCAGGCCGCGTGCCGCCGCAGCACACACCACACCCGAGAGAGGAACTGCTCGAACTTCTTGTCGTCGAAACAGCTGTGGCGGTACAGGTGCTCCTGGAGACAGCGTTCCTCGTACTTTGTTACAAGCCCCCGTAAGTACCCGTCATACAGCATAAGCGGATAGTATGTTTCTCGTGCCACCATAAGTTTACGCCTCCCGCCTCGGGTCATCGTGACATAAATATACGGGTAAAAATTGTATTTTCGCGCCACCGTAAATAAACATCCTGTCCCATCAAAAATTGTATGTATAACCTGAGTTGATCTATACTAATATAATAAACAACTCGTCGAAATTGTAAAATTCATTTACCGAGGAAGATTATAAGGCTTGTAAGTATTTTTATCCCGGCTTTATTCCTTCGAGAAAAAGGTAAAAGTTAATTATTTATGCGCCTTAATGGATTCGTTTACAGGGTCAGCTAGTTTGATATAAGAAAGATATGAATATAATTTGTCATTGGTTATAAAAGATACATAAGACTACGATAAACACTCACTATTCAAACAAAAATATACTAGATACACAGTAACAGTACAAAAATTACCTTCAGAACTTGGTATCAGTACTGAGTTTCCCAGTAAAATACATACCAGCTTGTGAAGATAAGTAAGATTCAGGTGCTGCGTCTCGCCCAGGTAACGCAGGACCACCTGCTCGCGGTCGAGGAAGTGCTCAACGAGCGGCGGGCGAGGCGCCGGCAGCGCAAACTGCACCGGGTAGCACCACACCTTGCGCAGCGCCGCTTGGGCCAGCGGAGCCGCTACCTCCTACGATAGTACAACATTTTTTATTGCACACTAGTTTTTTCCTGCAACTATGTCCGCGCGGAAAAATATTTTGTAACCGGTAAGTAAACTTCAAAAAGGCTAGAACAAATATATGTATATATTTTTTTTTATTAAGTGTATACATTTTCATGGTTATATCTTCCACTATTACGAACTTCCATATAAACTTACAACTCTCATTTCAACCCCCGCAAGACCTTTTTCGCGTGAAACCTCTGTACAAATTTTCATCAAAATCGGTTCAGTAGTTCAGGCGTGAAAAGGTCACTTAATTTATCACGATAGACAGACAGATAGTTTCTTACGCATTTATAATATTAGTAAGGATTATAAAATAACCTAATTCACATTATAGCAGTAAAAGGTGCCCTTATCGTTCTCATTATCTTCTCCAGAAAATCTTTAAGTATAAAATAGGAGTTAGAAGACAATGGGTACGTGTGCAGATGAACAAATAATTGAATGATGACAATAGAGATGAGATATAAGATAACTTCCAATACAATTATTTATCAACAATCGGCTTTATTGGCGAGGTTCATTTGCCATTTTTTAATGGTATAAGGTTATATGCATCAACAGGCCGGTTGGTCTAGTGGTTAATGAACTTGACTATTACACTGGAGGTCGTAGGTTCGATTCCCACCCAGGTCAAACTTTTCTGTGATGAGCAGGAATGTTTGTTCTGTGTTTCTGGGTATAAATATCTATTTGAGCATGTATTAAAAGGTATATATGTATGTTTATCAGTTATTTCATCAACATATTACAAAGCGAATGCTTAGTTTGGGATCAGACGGCAGTGTACGAGTTGTCCAAAGATATTTACTTATATTTAATATGTTGCCCAATAACCCCTCCAGCAATCTGCATTGTAACATCTTGCGAAGTAAACTCTAGACCTACTCAGTCAGACAGCTAGATGACCTATGCTTGGTAGTAGGCATTTGGCTGAAGCTACCTACACCTGTTAACAAAAGCAAAACCCAGGTCCATCTGATCTGTACTGTTTATGCATATAACCTTATACCATTAAAAAATGGTAAATGAACCTTGCCAATAAAGCTGATTATTGATAAATAAAATATAGTACATAAATATATTCTTATAAGAATCTTATTAAATTTACTATAAGTGAGATGTCTCAGCTTGCTATTCAGTTTCTGTACCTGTATTCCATTTTCTTTCAGCAATACGCTATGTTTCTCTCTGATCTTGCGGGCATATTCAGCTGACAAGTGATAAATTTTAAGGCAGATTCCTTCTACAGATGCTTTTGCTGTTTCAGCTAAATGTGGCTGACACTGTCTCTGAAAATAATGAAATATAAAAATTATTCATTATATTTACTGATAAATTTATCAATAATATAGAAACAGTTATACACACCCGTAAGTGTGCCAACCGATCTTGAAAATCATCATAGGTGGCCCCAACTGTGCGTCGTAACCATTGAAAAGTGTCCTCTGCATTCCACTTAACTACCTTACGACTTTCTGGTGATGCATTTCGTGATTCTATCATCTTTTTAGCAGCTTCAGCATAACGAGATAACTGCTTCCTTGCATCCCCAGTGAATTTAGGATGAGATAATTTTATTGGAATATCATTCATTATCTCCTCATACATAGACCTTGATATTTCAGGGAAGCAATGACTGGGCAGTAAGGGATCAGAACCCCCTTGATCGTTAACTTTTCTTTCCATCAACCATCTATTAAAGGAATCTTTCGGAGCATCTATACTTTCCCTAGTGTGACATAACTCTTGATAACATTGCCTTAACTTATTTGCCAGAGTAAATCTGAAACCCTCTATCTCAGGATGTGGGTGCGGGCATATTGTGGGAGGCCGTTCATATATTACAACATTTGTTGGTACTTCAATGTTCCATGGCCCTTCGAGTGCAACTTTTTTGGCGGGTGGTCCATTGTCTTCTGATGGTCGTCTTTTGCTGGCACTTGGTGTCATATTGCCAGTATTAGGTGGAGCGTTATGACAGATTCCCAGAGGATCAGTGATAGGGTCAAAGTCTCTTTTTACTGCAGGTAACTCCCACATAGATTCGCCTGAAATTTTGTTCCAAAAGTATGGCCTATTTTCGCGTTTAGACCAATATTTACGCCACCCTTGCTGCAACAGATCTGGGTGCAACTCTGCCGCAAGATGCGGCGCGAGCGGGACGGGAGCTCCCGGAGTCTGTGGTGTTTCGCCCCCACTTGCACTTGGAGACGATTGGATTTCAGGAGAAGAGTCACTGTGGGTAGTAGACGTCTCCCACGTTGAAGATCCAGCGACAACTTTGTCACGAACATCATTCATAATGCACCGACCACTCGATTACAATTTATAACAACTAAGTTTAAGCCCACAGTGGAAATGGAATGATTTTACTAAATGATGTTTATGAATTATTATTCACTCACTAATAGGTTTCCTATGTGCATAATATTTTTATTGATATTCTTGTTACTGTTACCGCCAAGAATTTTTGTTGCACACTTCTCATTATTTTTTAAGTGGTACATGTTAGAACATAACATTAAAAACATAAACGAATATTTCTACAAATAAATAACACCGTCACTATCGAGAAATCTTTAAAAACACTTTACAAATCGTATGTTTTACGAAATAAATATAAGCGTAGCGTAGCTCCCAATCCCAAGCACCGCCATCTACAGATAACTACAAGCCATAAACAATATCATCATACCACAGAGTACAGTCAAACGTACACAGTGCAATGTCATCCACTTCGTTCCTCTCTCTGAAAGTTATTAGTAAAGTAGTAATACATTCTTCAATTATGGACGGTTCATTGAATCCAAGGCCAAAGCGGCGGCAAGGAAACTAGTTGCAATATTGCAACGGTACTTCACACAGAGTCAGCTTTTAACTCTATATATAGTTCTTTTTTTTAATATTTAATAAGTTAGCGCTCTATTACGAAACAACCTGACCTTTTTGGTAAGTGACGTAGTCTTTGATGGGTTACTAGAAACTAGGCGCCAATACGTTTTGGCAAATACTTAGTCTTAAAACCTGTTAGGGTAAATGCACCTCACCTCTACTGAGGACCTAATCTGTTGGTGGCACTGGAAGGGGGCCATAGGAGGAACAGCTAGGGACTCAGTAATTAAACGACATAACAACATCGAATTGGGGCTCGTTTGATTTGTCTTGCACGAGTACTTCGATGGTATATTGTTATCAGGATCTGATAATGGAGCTGGAATATAGCCTCAGGAACTCAGTAATTAAACTATATAAACACGTCGAGTTTGAGCTTGTTTGATTCGTTTTGTATTTGATAATTTGATTCGAGTACTTTGGTGCTAGGTGGTGTTATCAGGATCCAATGATATTTACGCCTTAATGTTTCTATAAAAAAAGTAATGATATCCCATAAAAAACATAAATGTGAAATGAGAGTCGTACAAAGTTGATAATGCTTCGTACTTGACTTCACCAAACAAAAGAATCCAAATCTATAGGGGTACCAAGTTCTGTGTTCATTTGGAATGTACTTTAAGTTATAATGTTTTTCCTCAAGTTCTATTCTCCCTCAGTACCTTTCATCAAAATCGGTTTCGTAGCTTAGGTGTGAAAAGGTAACAAACAGACAAACGACAGAGTTACTTTTGAATTTATAATATTACTATGTATTTCTGTTACTTGCATTACAATCACGAACTAATTTAATAGTACGCAGGTGTCAAGCCGGATGCAGACGCGATAAAATTATCGGGTTTGAATTATCTCATAAGTGGCTGCGGTTTGCAGCTGCGGCATGCGGCTATGGCTTGCGTCTACTAATAATTATATCAAATTTAAACAAAAAACATTTGACCTTATCTATCGTCCTTTGTTTTATTTGAATAGAACGATGCATGCAAGAGTGAGACTGATACATTGTTTTCAAATTAATATATGACAAATAATAAAATTGTATATATGACAAATAGTCCCGCACTCAAACCTACATAAACTCACTCCTACTTATTGGAGACATCGTACTTTTACAGACTCTTTACATATAAAGACTTCATACTCCTAAATACTTGATACGCGTTGACGCACTTGAGTGTTCCGTCCGTACTTCTTTCTACTCCATACTAAAAAGATATGAAATTACTGTGGGGTACATTTGAAATCGAACCATGCCAACTCTATCCCGTTTGTCTACTTGCGATAAAAACGCATTTGCTTGTCATGATCTTAAATAATAAAACTGACGTTCGAACTTCGTTCTCTTTTATATTTTGTTTTGTATTTGCAGCGCACCGTCACAGAAAGCCGATACTGTGAACATAGCTAGTCAACATTTTAGTTTTTTTTCTATTATTAGTGTAGTTTTTTCTACAAACGTGGGATAACGCAAAAGACTGCGAAAGAAAGAATGTGAACTGGGTACGCCAAAGAACTATAACGTCATAAATGCATAAATAAGTAGACTTTTTTCATAATAAAATAACGTATGTCCTATACCAGCGCAACATCCATCATGCTTGCCTCTTCACGTTCTGATGAAGGCAAACGCTTGTTGAGATTTAGAGCGTTAAGTCAAAGCAGCATTATTCCCTAGTCCTGTCGAGTGTAGCACTCTGGTGACAAAATGTTGCCATATTTATTGCTTTTCTAGGATAATAAAATTATACCTGTATCAGTATATAATAAAGTACTCTGTGTTCAAGTCATTGCACTTTGAATGCAATAAACATTGAATAGACTTTGATCTCTAGCATAGATTAATCACTATAAACTTAATTATTGTTAACAAAAACTTACTAAAAATTAGAGTAAAGTACATTTTAGAATAGTAGTACTAAATGAAGTCCAACCTTCAAAATACTGTTTCTTCCAAATAGCATCACTACTTTAAAACTATCCTTTTTGAACAGTTCAGTATATCTTCTTTGCTAATGGCCCTTAAAGGTATTAAAGTCATTGAAATGATGGGTTTAGCTCCAGGACCATTTTGTGGAACAATTCTAGCAGATTTTGGTGCCAAGGTAACAGTCATACAGAAGGTGTGTATGGTTCAAGTGTTTAGTGAATTTGAATCATATTTCTTCTATTTCAATAGCCATAATTATTTACAGATTAAACTCTGGGATTTTAGTATTGTTATAATAGTTGTGTTTTATCAAGTTTTTGCCATTCCTTTTATTAAATCTATTTTAGGTCCTGTCTACTGTATCATTAAATATGGTTGCAGTGGCCTTTGGGTTTATGTTCCTTACCCATCTATTCAAACAATAAATACTGTCTACTACTGGGAAAGATGGAAATGGCCTATTAGGGCCATTTTGTGACATTCTTTTATTTTTTACAGATGGAGGCACCACCTATAGATGTAACGTCTCATGGAAAAAGGATAATTTCTGTCAATTTAAAATCTGGAAATGGAGTTGAGATTGTGAAAAAGTTGTGCTCTGGTTCTGATGTAATCATAGATGTTTTTCGTCCTGGTGTTATGGAAAAGTTAGGGTTGGGTCCAAAAATCCTGTTACAAAATAATAAAAGACTAATCTATGCAAGATTAACTGGATATGGTCAAGATGGTTACTACAAGGACAAAGCTGGCCATGATATAAATTATATTGCTATGTCTGGTTTTCTCCATATGTTACGCAAAGATAAGGAAATACCTACTCCCATTAATTTTGCTGCTGATTTTGCTGGTGGTAGTGTTATATGTGCATTGGGTATTTTAGTAGCACTTTACGAAAGGACACAGTCTGGTTTAGGACAAGTGATTGACACCAGTATGACTGAAGGGAGTGCTTATGTAGCCTCATGGTTATTTAAATCCATAAATCCAACATTGGGGATTTCTTTATGGGAGAAAGATCCAGGAAAAAATATATTAGATGGTGGTGCACCATTTTATGGAACTTACAGGACCAAAGATGATAAATTTATGGCAGTAGGTGCAATAGAACCACAATTCTATATGAATTTCCTGAAAGGTTTGCAATTACCTGATGATGAATATCCACAAGGCAATGAATCATCTAGAAAAAAGTTTTCAGAAGTATTCCTCACAAAAACCCAGGAAGAATGGTGCAAAATCTTTGAGGAGTTGGATGCATGTGTAACTCCAGTTTTAAATTTTCAAACTGTAAATAAACACAAGTGTCATGCTTCTCGGCAATCTTTTCATGTTAATGAGGATAATTTATTGGTGCCTAAACCAGCACCTAAACTATCACGTACACCAGGAATAACAAGTGCAGAACATCCACTACCACAACCAGGTCAACACACAATAGAAGTATTAAGAGAATTAGGATATAGTAAAGCAAAGATCAATGAATTAATTAATTCTGGAACAGTTTATGCGGCCTTACAATCAAACTTATAACTTAATACTGTTTATAAAATTATTTTATATATCACATTGTATTGAGAATGGATTTTTTTACTTCAGTGAAGACATCCATTTCTTTGGGTGTTATTAATTTATTTGAAAATAAGGCATGGTTTTCAATAAGATTTATTATTTTTATTATAATGTTCATATCAAACATTATGTGTTTTACTCCCAAACTAAAGTTATTGAATCCTATGATATTTTTACAATTAATCTGTGTTAATCTTTTCTGAGCTATATGCAAAATGAAATGTAAAAAGTCAACAAAATTCATACCAAATACTGACTTCAGAATAAGTTGGCACTGTTCCTCAAATTCAGGTGTATCTTTAAACTCGAGAATTTCTTCTTCAACAGAGTGTAAATTTTTTTGCAGAGAGTTCCACACTAGTTGAATATTACAAGCATTTATAAAGTTATGATTGATAGAGATAGTATCCTCTAAATTTGTGACTTGGTGGTGCCATCCAGACGGTACAAATAATGCATCGCCTGATTCTTGAAAAATTTCATAAAACTTAATATTCTGATGTAGATCTGAATTAAATAGCATTGGAAAGTTTCCCAATGAATCCTTCAGCTTTTCTTCTTCACCCGGAGGTAATAAGATCCATTTCTTCCTTCCAAATATATTCACAGACCAACTGTACGACGAATAAACATCAGCGTGAAATGGAGTCCTAAAAATATTTAAGAGCCCATAAAAACTATGATATCAAAGAAGAAAAGAAATCAGACCATAAAATAAATGGTTATTTGAATAAAAATTGGCAACCAATTAGAGCACTTAGAAGTATTTACCATGAATTACTTGGACCTATGTAAACAAACATGAAGTCGTCCTCTTGATTGTCTTCTGCATATTCATTAAGCCAATCGGAACCAAATATGAAAGGTACAGTATAAAAATTATCTTTTGGCCTTATTCGCCTCAGGTGCCAGTCTTTGAGGTAAAGCGTTTTGCCCTTGTTTTGGTTACATAAATACTTCATATATTCACTAACTTTCATGTTGCATTTACAATGGGCATTGTAGTCAGTTTTATCACAATCTGCAACTGGCGCTTCTAAATCCCCATAAGTATAATTAAAGTAATCATAGTTTATTTTATCATCTTTAATCCAATGTTTGGTACTTTCCCAATTACAACCTACATTTTTCACAATACAAGGTAAATTCTTCAACATAAAATTCTCAAAAAAATCACTATAATTTATATTACAGAAATCAACAGTTACTATACGGCAATTATTGTAATTAATTGTTGGGATATCATATATTATCGAATTAATTTCAAGGGTTGTCATTCTTTTGATTTAATACATCACATCGGCATCCGCCATTTAGTATTTGTCTTATAAAGCGAAGAACCTAGTTCTTGTTCTGTAATTTGTATTACCTAATAAAAAAATATATGTTCAAATCATATAAATGGTCTATAATTCATATACCTAATTATCGCCTTATGGTTAATGTTAATATCTATGGTATGGTTCCATAGACTTGCTACGTGTATGCATAGATCTATGCTTGAATTATTTTTTCTTTTGACCTTATTCCTTTATAGATTATTTTTTACAATCCCTGTGGCCTACATAGTCTGTGGTGTATTGATATCTGTCTGTGACGGATTTGGTTTGGATTTTGTAGGAGGCCCTACTTACAACAAGAGTTTTCATTTATTTAGGAAATCATGTACAATAGGATTGATTGATCAAATCGTTGTACGTTCAGTTGTATGTGTCGCATAATTATTGTAAAGTAATGGTGCTATTGAAAACAATTAGAGTAATCGGTTTAGTAAGTTTGTAGAGCAGGACAAGGGTTGAAATTCGTGCTTGAGATAGATATAAAGTATAACGATGTCGGTAGCTTTCGCGCCTCGAGGTAATCGGCCGCCTTTAAGCCCCGCGCAGATTCAGAAGATGTTAGATGAGAATGCCCATTTAATTCAAACTATTCAAGAATATCAGTCAAAGGGTCAGTTAATGGAATGCCACCAGTATCAACAAGTTTTGCACAGAAATTTAGTTTATTTGGCTTCCGTAGCAGATGCAAGTCAGAATATACAGTCCCTTTTGCCGGTAATTTCAATTATTTATATTCTATTTAAGTATAATTCAATTTTTTATACATATAAATTATGTTTAGGAATCATATTACTGTACTATAGTTAAAGATAAATTAATTTGTATCGTTTTTTTTCAGCCACCGCACCAACTGGCAGCAGGAAATGTACAACCTCAAGGTTCACTTAATCCTCCATCTAGCGGATCAGATGTACCTGGTTCTCCACAGCAACAATATCGCCCACCTTCAGGAGCTTCATCCACACCTACAAGACCAACCCAGTCTTATGGTCAGCGTCCATATGGGCAAAATCAGTATCAAAGCCAATATCAAGGTGCACCTGGCGTTTACCCTCCTCAAGGTGGATATGGCCCACCTGGTCAAGGATATGGCCCTCCAAACCCATCACAACAACCACAGGGATATGCTCCCAATTCTAATTATGGCCCTCCAATTACTACAACTCCTAATAATTATCCACCATCTACTCATCCTGGTTCGGGATATCCTCCTTCATCTGTTCAACAGCCTTATGCACCTCCTCCTGGAAGTCCTGCATCTGCTGGTTCACCATATCCTGTTCGAGGTTCTAGTCAGCCACCTTACACAGGTAATTCTGCCTATCCTCCTCCACATACAGGAGCGAACTACCCTAATGCTGGTGTCAGCACATATAATTCTACTGCTTCACAACCACAACCCTACCAGTCCCAGCCATTCCCTAACACTACACCCACATCTGCATACAGCTCAACCCCTATTTCACAACCTAATCGTTCCCCTCAACCACCACCAAGCAGTTACACATCTCAGAATCCAACCAGTTCAGGCTATGGTTCACCATCTGCACAATCGCCGACTTATAATACCAGTGCTCATGGTAATAATGGTCCTCCAGTCTCTGCTGCTTCAGGGGGCCCAGCTCAAGGAGGACCCTCTGGGCAGCAATACCCACCATCAGGACAACCTCCATATCCCCCGGCTACTCAACCACCCTATTCAAATCCCTCTTCCCAACCTGGAAGCCCTGCACCATCAGTTTCAAGTGCACCTCCTCCCCAAACATCATATTCTCAAAATCCACAAGGATATGCACCAGCTAGTGGTGCATATCCACCTCATGCTTATCAGCAAAGCTATCCTCCAGCACAATATCCACCATCTCCCTACCCATATGCAAGAGCACCAGCCCCAGGTGCACCCCCACCAGGAGCACCACAGCCATATCCTGGTTATGGGTTCCAGCCCCCTAATCAACCTTAATGCAAGAAAATTTTTACTTCAGGTGTACAATACAATTCAAATAAATTGTATTCATATAAGGTCACATTGACATTTCTAATATTTGTAAAGAATATATTGGAGAGGTATTATTGTGTCATAGGTATTAAATATAGTGTGTGAGATTTTTGAAATTCTGCCTACACACAATCCAATACTCTGAGCAAATTTGGTCTCAAAGTTTTTCTATGCAACATTGAAATTGTATGGATAAAATCCAGATTTAATTTGCACAGTGTATAGATATTTCTTTTCATAATTGAGTAGATGGTTGTGTCCCGTAAATAGAATAAATGTGTTTTATGGATATTAAGATTAAGGCTAAGCTCAATTAATTTAATTTAGAGGAAGTCCTGTATGTAATCCTTGCCAAATTTATTAACAGCAAATGTAATTCCAGTGTCTTGGTGTGTTCTATGTGTAATAAAGGAGCATCAATAATTCATTCACTTAACATTATTCTTGAGTTACAGATGTCTATAGCATCTACAGAAACCGATTTAATAAGCTATGCCATCTTTATGCTTTAACTTCTAATTCTTATTAATACTTTTTTGTGAAGATACTGACCAGGATTATGTTGATATTTAGCCTATTTTTGTAGTCTTTTTAAATAACATATTAGAGACATTAAAAGCCCTAAGTAAAGTAAATTAGATAAAAAAGTGAATTGATAAAGTAAAAGGTACTTTAAAAGGTTTACTGTCCTCAAAACAGATTCTAGTATATTTAGAATTTAACCTTAATAGAATAATCAGTTGTATTAATAGATATGTAGTATGGTTTTCTATTTTGTTTTGTGCTTGTCTTATATATGGTAAGAAATAAATATGAGATGCTTAATTTTTTTTACTTATTGATTTTAATATTAGGTACATAAGCAATTCCTGATGAGGAACAGAAGCAAAATGATTTTGAGGTATTTTTAAGCAAGATGTATTAAAAATGTATTTGAATACATTAATAAGTGTGAAATAAACAAATATGTAATTATAACCTTTGTTTTCTTTCTACAAATGAAGATGAAGAGTTACCTATCTTCTTGAAAGCACCTAGCATCAATAGTAAATACTTCAGATGTAATTTCAATAAGGGAAGATTGTAGCTTTAGAAAAAAATAATCTGAAATTTTAAGTATATTTAATATTTTATCTAGTTTTAACCATTAAAAATATGTCTCATATGGTTTTAAGTTTCTTCAAATGTTACAGTGGGTTCTTCAAATGCGTGTATAGATTCATCATAATATTCCAGTGGTAGATCATCAGTAGTGGGATGTGTTGGAAATGGTGGTGACGTTTTTAGCTTCCTCAATGGCAACACTGTATCATATAAATAGCACATGGCACCTGTTTCACCGGGAATTGCGACGCCCTTCATCCAGAGCACATTGTGTTTTGTGTTAATACGAAGAATTTTTACTCCACGTAATATTCTCCACCTAAAGAGAAAAAATAGAGATAGTCATACCACCATTGATTATTATTTATGAAAAGACGCTAATTCAAATTGACCAATCACATCACTTGTATTTAAATGGTCCCTTTACTTTAGCAATTAGTAGATTAAGTTTTTTCATTTTAATAAAAACATTACATTAGGTGTCTAACAGCATAGATGCTGCGAAGCTGTACCAGTGCCACACCATGGTCTAACTGCAAAGTTTTAATCGCCAAGGAGAGAAAAAATCAACAATCTCATTTAATGTGAGAACTATAAGATAGGTTCAAGTCTGGTCTTTTATGCCTCCATGTAACATTAATTTACTAAGATCTGTGAAACTTTAACAAACCTGTTACCCATATGTCCTGGCATTTTTGTTCCTGGCCAAACTCTAGCTTTTTCACCACCAGATCCAATGTTACCTGGTCTTCTATGTGTTTTAGTAACACCATGAGAAGCAGGCATTCCTTTAAAACCCCACCTCTTCATGACTCCCTGGAAACCTCGGTCGATTCTGTTTGATTACCAATTTCATAGCTATAATATCATTATATTATATTAAATCGTAATAAAATAACAACTATAGGTGACTTACGTTTTAGCTCGTACATCAACATAATCGCCAACTCTAAAATGAGTAGCAAAAAGTGGTGTTCCGGTTGGTAGAGCAGCCTGTGGTGATACTATGAACCTACATAAGAATCTTTTAGGCAGCATTCCTACTTGACTGAATATGCCTGAGTAATCTTTTGTAACAGTACTGGGGTCAACTGTTTCGGAACCAACTAATAAACAACCAGATACTTGTCTCTCTCTCCATGTTACTGACTTTGATATCATTGGTTTATATTCTTCAGGTGGTATGTATTTTATAACGTGGTTATCCACAACCTTGAATAAAAATAGATAAATATTTTTTATGGTTATTAGAGATGCAAATTAATAAAAAAGGAAGTTTGATTTAGATTTTTTCAAATATTTAATCTTGCAACGATTTGTGTTTAGTGACATTTAAACTAATATTGATTTTTGCTAACTTTTGTGTCTTGCTAGGTATTTTAAAAGTTAGAATTCATTGTTATTTAGATTATTGCCATAGGTTTATATAATATACAAGAAATTACAATAAAGTATTCATATTACAGAGAAAACTTCATAATTTCTCATGAAGACATAAAAAATATATTTTCGTGCAACATTGCAAGCGCTGTTTGAACCATATGAGATACCTTAAAATAATATATGTATCTCCTAAGGCACTCACAGTAACCACTTTTATCTCTATATATTTTATGTAAAAAGATTACTTTATTTGCCGAAAATACATTGATTTGAATTAAATTTGGCAAGGAAATAAATTATATCATAGTTTACTTTTTATCAGAATACCAAGGAGCCGAAATACGCAGGTGGTTACTACTTTATAATAAAATTACCTGCAAAAGAGTAGTTTGTACTTTTTTCCCTTCTTTGGTCCACATCGGGTAATTACCTATTTTACGAGCAATGAGACCAACTCGCCGAACGCGAGGATTCCATTGAGTACTTTGCTGTAAGTCAATATTAGATAATGGGGATTCAAGCCCTTTTATCACACTCATTTTATCTTGTTTAACTTCCTCTATGAAATCTTTATTTTCCTGCGATAACATTTCTTCTGTCAACTGCAAAGAAAATAACGAAATAAAACATTAATTATTATATTAATACAAAACACTCAACAGACTACACAATAATTCATCCTGTAAAATACTCACAACTCTTTCTTTTGGCATATACCAATAGGGAGGACGAAACCTCGGTGGTTGATAATGTGTTTTTGTTCTTATTGTTACGTGTTTTATCCTGAAAATCAATAAAATTACTGAATGTACTGTGTCCCAAATTGGTTGAGGTTATTTTTTATTTACTTCGGCAAATAATATTGTATAGTACCTTAATTTACTAAAAAGAATGTGTAATGTCTTCAAATTTAACGAAGCCATTGTCTACAATATACGAATAAACTACATATAATTCAATCTATTTTGTACTGAAGCTGTAAGGGTTTAGTCAATTCTCAAAAACATTCCTTCTTTCCGTATTTTTTCTGTTTGCAGTCAAATTGGCAGTAACGCTGATTTGACAAACAGTGGACAGCATAGTTTGACAGGCATAACATAAATGTCACCACAGACTAGGCAATTTCAAGATTTTGAAGTATGCATAGAGTAAATACTACTTAATTCTTGACACTGACAGTTACTGATCTTGTAGTGGAATTCGGTTCGCTAATACGATTTGTAAACAATGTTCATTTTGTAATACCTTGTTGTTCTTTTAATAAGTTTTAGTTCAGTAATAAAAGTAGTACATATTTAAATTAGCATCATGATTAAGCACATAATCATATTTGTTTTGTGTATAATATTTAAATGTAGTCAGGAATTTGAAATTGTATTATCAGGACCTGGGTTACAACCTAAACAAATAGTTATGCCGGCTAGATATTTTTATGTAAATTTTACATCTGTTGACGAAAAATCGTAAGTTAATAAAGCTTAAGTTTTAACTTTGGTTGAATGGAGTTTCACAAGAAACTAGGAAACCTAACGTTTTTCAGGTATTCAAAAGAAGAAATTGGAGATAAGTTTGCTGTGGAAATAAATGGTAAAGGCAGTAAGGGACGGGATTGTCGTGTTTGGTCTAACATTTTAAATAGGAAGGATGGCACGTTTATTGTGCGATATAAGCTCTATGAAACATGTGTAGACTTATCCATAAACATATATTTTAATAGCAAGCACATTAATAATTCTCCTTTTTTCTTTGAAGGTAACTAATTGTTTAATTACTATCATACGGACTCTTTTTCTCCACTGTCTTGCATTGGAGCAATGAGGTGGAGTATACTCTAAACCTGCTCAGTTATGGTAAGAGATCTATGTTCATTAGTGGGCCATAAACATGTCGAAGCCAATTTCTTTTATAAAAAAAAATTATTGTGCTAGTATTACAATTACATTGGTATTATTATTGAAAGAGAAACATTCTACATTCCCATATTGATTGTTTAATATAAATAATTAATTTATATTTAATAATGAATAGGAACCATAAATGTAGTTATAGCACATATATGTATAAAATCCTGTAGTGCCCAAGTTGCTGGCAGCATTAAAAATTTATCTTTTTATACCAATGCTACTAATTTGAGCAAGAAAAGATCTCCCGGAATGAAGTAATTTTATTTCAGTATTTTTAAAAATTTATTAATATTGTTTTAACTGATATCTCCTTTTTTATTAATTAGATACAGATTTAAATGTGTCTTTATAAGAAAAAAATTTACAAGCTGTTAGTTTGTTGTTTCGTTCAGGTCAAATCTTGCAAGCTTCATTAGACCCACCTTTTCTTACACCACAGAGCTGAAATTTTGCATAAGCTTTGCTTACTGATAACAAGGCATTTTTATGATAAGCATAACCTGATACTATATTCAGGACTTGCTCCAGACAAGATATTTTATGTCTTTGTTTGTTGGACTGGCTCCAGATGAGATATTTTATTTATTGTGTCTTTGCATTACGGCTTTATAATTAACGCTTGTGTTTTAAATCTTTTTGTATACCTTGTTTTTAAACATTATTTTTAAAATTTTCAGGCCCCATTTTGGCAGACCAGTGTGATTGTCCTGAAGCCAATATTGACTCTTGGCTCAGCCAATATGGGTGTCATCTATCATATGATCAAATAAGTCATGATCTTAAAAACTACAAAAATGTTGATATGAAGATTCAAGTGAAAAAAATAATTGAAAAGTACCATAGACCTGAGAGCACAAGCTTTTGTCACTATGTCGTGAAAGATAATCATATATACAGAGACTGTTATGGTAAACACATTGGATTTAATATGTTTTCTGATAACATTTTGTTATCACTGAGTCGAAAAGTAATGTTGCCTGATATGGAATTGGTAATCAATTTGGGAGATTGGCCTTTAGTCCACAAGACATCTGAACCCCTAGCAATTTTTTCCTGGTGTGGAAGTGTTGAAAGCCGGGATATTGTAATGCCAACATATGATATAACTGAGTCAGTTTTAGAAAATATGGGCAGGTATTTAATTTTTAATATGACATATAAAACATCTTAATGTATAGTCATCAATGTACTGCTTCCCTTGGTTCTTTCTCTTCCCTGCGTGTACAGGACTATGAGTTCTCTCCTGGCAGGCAATGCATTGTTAACAGTAGTATGGTGTTATTAATGTCCATGGACGGCTAATTTCTCTTACCATCAGGTGCTCTTCTGCTTATTTGCCTGCTTATCAAAAGAAAATCTAAACTTCCAATTATAAAACTACTAATGATACAAGTTTGCTAAAATAAATATTCATTACTTAGCTTACAAAACAATCCTTCTCTGGATGGAAAGCATTATGTATGTGTTTGAAAGCCAGTTGCTACCGTCAAAGATACAATTATGCACTATAATTTTTGTATCAATACAATTAAATCCCCTTTAGTTTGAAGATTCCTGAACTTCTTTTTCTGATAGAACACTTTCGAAATGTTACTGCTTTCAGTGAACCCCTTACTTATAAATACCTAGTATATCTCCAAAATTCGTAAAAAATAATTATAAAGTTGAATGTAAGAATTGTAAAAGTTCCAAATGCTTTTAGTAATATTTTAATGTGACAATTCTCGCAAAAGAAATTATTCTGAAAATGTCAAATTAGTAATTTTAATAAGAGGTCTAGTAGTTAGTGTATCTGACTGCTACACGGAAGGTCGTGGGTTCGATTCCCACCCAGGTCATACTTTTCTGTGATGAGCAGGAATGTTTTTTGTATGTTTGTCTGGGCATATAAGAATGTATTTAAAAATATATATATATATTTACCAGCTTTCTGGTCACCACAGTACAAGCTAACGCTTAATTTGGGATCTGGCCGTCTTTGAGTTGTCCAAAGATGTTTATTTATTTATAGACCACCAACCACAACTGTTGAACCCTATTATACCACCGTAAGTCTTTCGTGTTTCACAATATTAATGTGAGTGTAATTCCTCTTCTTTGTACAATATTTTTAGAGTTACCTTAGACACACTGTCAGTCCAAGGTGGAGTAGAACATCCATGGAATGAGCGAGAGCCTCGAGCAATTTGGCGCGGAAGGGACTCTCGCCAGGAAAGGTTGACTCTCATCGACATAGCCCGCGCCAACCCAGATCTTTTCAATGCTTCTCTTACAAACTTTTTTTTCTTTCGAGAGAAAGAGGCAGAGTATGGTCCAAAGCAACAACATATATCATTTTTTAAATTTTTTGATGTAAGTGACCAATTTATAATATTTTAGTTTTCATTTTGAAGATATTTATGTTAAATGTTATTATAGTGAAAAGAGAAGCCCCGATTGACTCATTAAGATATTATCTACCTGTGCTTGACTTCGAACATAATTGTGTGTTGCTAACACACTCGGTCTTTAATGGTTATTCAAATTATCCTATAGTAAATTATTCGCTATTTTCTGTTACAGTACAAGTACCAAATTAATGTGGATGGGACAGTAGCCGCCTATAGATTACCCTACCTATTGGCTGGTGGTGGAGTAGTGTTAAAACAGAACTCCCCTTACTATGAACACTTTTACAAGCTACTGGAACCTTGGAAACACTATGTACCTGTGTCTCGAGATCTCTCAGACTTAAAAGAACGGGTTATATGGGCGCGCGAAAATGATGAGAACGCCTATAAAATTTCCAAAAATGCCCTTAAATTTGCTAACGAAAATCTATTACCGCAACATATCATTTGCTACCATGCTGTCTTGTTTACAGTAAGTTGATATTGACTCTTTATCATTGCAAATCCATCTCCTAATTCTAATGATTATTGATTTGGTGATTGGTTTTTAAATTTTCGGAAAGCTTTCGGTTAATGATACATTTTCATTTATGTATTATATGTATATTTTAACATAATGATAGATACTGACGAGAATTAACGTAGTGGAACATGTAGTATTACTACACCACCTATAGTGAATTTATGGAACTAATCTTGAGTTATGTAATCCATTTGACAAACCAAAAAAATATTCGTCGTTAAAAAGTTTCACTTTAAAGTAGTAATCATTCTCGAACCCCCGTTAATTAACGTATTTTTAAATTCTAATGTACTCTTCTACATAAATGTAGATCTTCCAGGGCTTTATTTTATATAGATAAGAGTTCACTTTTTAATTACATATTTTTCTACACAGGAGTGGAGCAAGAGAATAACAAGTAAAGTAACAGTAGAAGAAAATATGACACATGTTACACAGCCTCCATTTTCCTGCGAGTGTAATGGCAAAAATGTTTTTAAACATGAAGACTTGTAACACTGAGTTGATTTGCAACATATAGTTAAACGTCTATGGAAATGTACTACTATTACATAATATCATGTGTTGTTCACTGAGGTGTCTCACCAGAAAAAAAGTAATAATTTTAATGTAGATCTGCAGGTGTACAAAGTGTTGTTGACCACTGACCACAATGTGTTTTATTTTATCTGTGGTTCCCCGGTTATTTATATTATAAGACTAGTGTAAAAATGATGAATGATATTAAATTCTAGGAAAATTGCAAATTTATATGTATATATGGGACTTATATTGAGCTACTTCAAATATAGCGATGTTAATATTGTGCATATGAATATTATTGGTCATATGAATCAGATAACCATGATGGCATAATAATTTAATATAAATATCGATATTTTTTTTATTTAAAATTCATATGTAAATAAATGTGTTTATGTATATTTAACTATGTAACATATGTAAGTTTGATTTAAAGTATGAGGTACGTTGCTAGTTGTATAAGGTCACTCATACATCTTAGAATAAGACGAAGTATGTAAAAATAACCTAAGAATAATTTACAAATAAAACATCCCATTGTGTTCCTACAATTTATTATTCACATGTCATCATCAATTAAAAAAAATCTGCTTCAAACTATTTATAAAATAAATATTTTATTACAATATAAATTTCCTTTTACAAAATACATCTAGTCTAATGCATATTATAGTGGAATTAAAATGCTGTTCAGTGTAAAATAATGTTTGCTTTGATTTTATGTATGAAGCTAGTTATGTGCCTAAAAAGAATAAATAAAATTTAAATGCTTAAACGTTTTAATTAATCCTTGTCTGTACAATTTACACTATTATTCTCATACCTTGTCTTCAAGAGTGCCCCTAAACAGACTTGTTCTAGAAAAAAACCTTTACAACTGAAATGTTTGGGTACATTATAACTGGAAATGATATCTATTTTATTATAAGTAAAAAAAAAATACTTCAATTACATTAATAGTTCTTACGCACGAATAGCGCTCAAATAAAAAAAAAATCATAACTTCTTCACATTAAGCTAGCTATTCATGTAGTTTTTTGTCGTTTTTAAACGGTTCGCCTATAAAAAATCTGTATTAAGGAGTTATTTAAGCACTTATTAACGATTCATATCTAAACAAATTTTGCACTAAGCAGTGACTTACAAAACCTATTATCGACTCATCTTTATACAAATTCTGTAATAGGAAGTGATGTCTCTCTCTGTGTGTATGTCACTATGTGTATCTTTCTCTCTCTCACTCTCTTGATGTGTCTTTCTGTCGGTCTCTGTGTCTATGTGAGTGTATCGGTGTGTGGCTTTCTGTCTATATCAGTGTGTGTGTCTACCTGTACATGGCGACATCGGGGCTGCGGTAGAAGCACATATACGCGTCAGCGAGAAGCCGCTTGGCAGGTGCGGGCAACTGGCGGTCGAGGGGCGCGGCGCGGTGTAACGCCCGCGCGCCCTCCTCGCTCAACCATGCGCCCAGCTCTGACACCGCCAGAATCTCTGGGATGTTGTACCCGTTGCGCTCGCCTGACACAACGGTAAAACCTTACGTCACAATTCGAAAAAAATGTTTACCAAACAATCGTTGCCTAGCAACCGTGGATCTGTGACGAGGGGTACCGTTTGTACTTTATGTTCTGGCGTCAACTCATTAAGAAGAGGACCAGAGAATCCTGTTAATACTCCAACACTATTTGAATGCGGGTTAGTAGCTAACGGAAGGTTTAGAAGTTTTTACGGCCAGAAAACTCCATCAAGACTTAACTAGTAGCATCTGAAGATAATAACCGAGATTTATATGTCCTCCAAAGCACAAAAGCGCACATTAAATTTTCGCCAATGTCGACACATGTCACATTTCAATTGTGCCCGCAGTTGCTCAACTTTGACGATCACTTACGATCAACACAAACCTTCCAGGCTATGAATGCTTCATATCTCCATATTCTTTCTAACCACTACCCATCATATCAGTTGTGTAGAAACTATGAAATGGTACAATATTAGAATTCTAGTTGTTATTAATTTACCTACTAACTTATAAAAGGATTAGGAATTAATAGCTATAAATAGGTTTCTACATGTTTTATCAAAAAAATTCGAAGTCGTCTAAGTTTAGAAGTCGTTCTGCGCGAACTGCGATTCAATAAACCTTCAACAGAATACAGTTGACGTTTCGTTGACGAATGACTTTTGAATGGATGTGGTTACCAAAGAAAGTACCGAGAATATCAAATTGCTCTTCAAGGACAAAGTCGCTGCGATATCGTTACGACTTGTAAAACACGAATTGGCCGGCAAGGTCGTTATGAAAATTAATATACGCAACTATATAAAAACTATACCTTTCCTATCAGCCATCGAGTCGAAGAAGCACCAGGGAGCATCATGACCAACTCCAGTTTTGACAAAAGCCACATAGTGACTCGTCTCTATGCATAACACCGCGAATAATTCCATATACACTCTGGGTACGGGACACGACTCCAAAATATTCGCGTACTCATCGCATATTGTTAAAGGTGTCGCCTGAAAATAGAAAATTGCTAATATTAAACTGCATAATTGTAAAGTTAATGTTTCATAATTTTTGTCTCTGCATTGCAGCGAATTATTGCTATAAATTACCAAAAATATATAATTTCTACTTTATTCAGTTTCTCTAGATCATTTTACATGAAGACTAACTGTAATTATTATTAGAAAACACTATATAATTATTATTAACTCTGAAATTAAATCTGAACAGTATGGTTAAAAGTACACGCAATATTGTAAAAACACGAAAAAAACATCAAAATTAAAAATCTACGTACTATCATTAAAGTGCGACATCATAATTAAAAATCGACGCACTATCATTAACCCCACGTTACCTTATGGTGCGGGCGTGAAGCGTGCGCAAGCCGCAGACAGGTGGCGCACAGCGCACCGTCACCCGCTCCTCCCTCCAGCGTGCCACGCGCGCAGGCGCCGCACTCCCAGCGCGCCAACGAACCGCACACAGAGCATGCGCGCGGCACTAATATTAAGACAAAAATAAATATGTATATGTAGAGATAGCATTAATTTGATGCTCAATTTCCTCACAAAATCTTTATTGAAAATACAATCTTCATGTCTTATAATAAGTCTTTTGTTACTCAAAACTCTCAAACCTATTCTTTACATATCCTCTTTTTTCAAATACACAACTAAATTCATCTTCTCAAAAGATTACAAACAAAATGTACATCTACATCAATAAGAAAATAAACCACACGAAACTATACTTATTATTCCGACATATAAGTGGTACTTTTGAAACAAAGAGTCTCTGTTTCTCAGTTCTGTTATAAAACCGTGTCATGAAATGTTTAATGCACTCATAACATAAACACAATAATCCTGTTACGTAACAACTTTACAATGTATACACGATACGCGAGTTTTGTAAAAATAACTTTGGAAAAGTTTACTCTTGAACTATTGCTTTGACACTAACATAGTTTACAAGATTTATACAGATGAGAAAAATGGACTATATATATAGTATATATATGGATCAGATTGCAGTGAGTGAGTTGTCTCGAAATGTTTATTTTTATTTATTATCTCTATTTCTCTTTCTATCTCTACTTATATCGAGCTTAAGCTTAAATCTGGCAGTAACGAAAAGGTGTAATGTATGGATTTTCTACACACATTATGTAATTTACAGTACATTACTCCACTGGCATGAACCAGATCGGTTTAATCAAATCTTAGCTTCCTGAGCTCATTATGGAACTAGGAGGCCCTTTAACAGCATTAATATATCCGAGCCCCATGTACAATATTAGTAAATTAAAAATATATGTAAATTACTTTAAAAGTACTACTCACATCCCTCGATGAGATCAGTGACGTCCAGTAATGGAGAAGGCTGGACCCTCGGGTATAATTTGTAGTTTTTGCCAAACCTGGGCATCTGGATAATGAATGCAGCTGGTACCTACGATAAACTTTTTATTAAAAAAAAAAAGTTTTTCACATGCGTAAACGTGAAGTTAAATGCCTCTTGCATAACTAAGCAATAATTACCTAATGCGAGTGTACGTATCCACTGAATATTGTATTGATATTTTATATTATTGTATAACTGCGGTACACACGTTATTATTGCAGTTTTATTGCAGTGAAAAGGGTAGGGCAGTCAGTTGACCATCATGATAGCTTCGACAAGACGCGTTTTTTAATTTATTCCGTGTATTCCTCACATCAGAATGTATTGATGTATCATAAAGTATTATTGACCAAAAAAATCTTAATACTAACCTCGCTCAACTTAACACCAGAAGTAGCAAACGACTGCTCCAACAGTTGTTGCACACTGGGCAGGGTGACGTGCTCGTCCTTCTCTACGAACAGCTGGTAACAATACGCCTCTTGCCCAGAGGACAGTTTCAGGAACGGTTCTGCTCGCAGCAACTGTGCTACCAGCCCGTTCAGAAACTCTTCCGGGTCCTAGAAATTTATAAAACAATTTATTTTAACTAGTTTTTAATCGTCGCCTGGTAACTGAAATGACTAAGAACTAGATGACTGGCTTCAAGACTGCTTTAAATTACAAAGGTGGTGTGAGAAATGATTACTGTAAATACTCTGGATAGCGCGCCTTATCAACACAACATCTTAAATTAACTTGACGTAGGAAGAAAAGTGATTGTCCACCAATAAAAATGTATCTCAAATTTACTAGGGCATCCAGCGATCCAACGCCACATAGAAGAATAGGGGGGACATGGAAGATCACCTCAGGAACAGATTCCATTGAGTCCGTCACAGGGTGTTCGTTTGTCTCCTGTTCCCCCAAATATCACGAGCAGACTTTGGAAGTGAATTGAAACGGCTACTGTCACCAAGTCCGTGCCTCAAGATAATCATCATAACATCACAAACAAAATTGTATAAACAAATTTGTAACTATACGACCAATTTAAGTAACCATTAACAAATCTGTTTGATTTACTAATTGTTGAAATACTTACATACTAATTTGTAAAAATTTTTTTGTTGTTTGTTATTTGATTTACTCTAATAACGGTAATTACAGATTATGTAAGCATTTGATATATTAAATTTGATAGATTAAATTTTAAGTGCATGAGAAATGTGAAATAAAGTAAGGAAAAAAATGGCTTATTAATGTTATTAAAAATGTTGTTAGAAATAGAAAAGTTTTTGTAAACAAATTATTTTTGTTTGTTTTTTCTCCATAAATTCAGACACATTCGTGTTCAATAGCGGGACATTAATATGTTGATGTTATTGCAATTTTACATTCCTGACAACAATAAAGGCCCATAGTGTATAAACATCATTCACCTTTTCTTCAGTAGTGAGTCCGGGCACATCAGACAGCCGCTCGAGCAGCGTGCGCAGCTTCATAACGCGATCAGCGCGCACGTAGCCGCGCCGCCGCAGCGGGTTCACCACCTCGTCGCGCAGCACGCGCTGCACTTCAGAGTAGTGCGGCGAGTCCTGGTACGAGTATATGTCAACACACACTCATGTCGCGTTTCCGTCTTACCATACCATAGACATACCAATTTCTCTAAATTTCATTCAAAATTCAGTAGTTTGTGTGTGAAGAGGTAATACACATACATACATCCATCCTCACAAACTTTCGCATTTATAACAGTGAAACAGATAATCCCAATAAAATAAGAGGAATGTAATGTACCTAATTCATTGACAGAAATAAAATATTGCACAGGAAATAAATCAAAATGTACACTTACCTCTGGTTCAGGCGGCCGATAGAGCAATGCATCGAATACGCTTGTGAAAGTGAACATGGCGAAAAGAGTTGCGTCCAGGTAGCATGAGTTGTGGTGGCCTTGGATGCCGCGGTTTTTACCCTCCAAGTCCCCCAGGGAAGTTAGTGGGGGCACTACTCCGGGCACTACCGGACAATCGGGCTGAAAGACGGATATTATAAATGTTTAGTCACAAATCATACCTACAAGAACCTTCTATTAATTAAGATAACACTGTGATTTTGGTCCGTTCAACCCTAAGTTTCGTACAATAACACTTCATTTATACGTATCAATTTTGAAATTGGATGAATTGTTTACGGACAATGATGTATGAATAAATACGAAATGAAATTATGTATGTATATTGTCTTTTTTTTAATTTATTGCAAAAAAATGCTTTATCGTATCGGGACGAGTGTGCATACTCGCAATCTTCCTTCGTCGTCATTGCGTCAAGTGGCGTTCTGGCCTTCGTCAAAGGTCCGGACTGCTCTATCGAGTCCTGCAGCGTTTGTTAACGACATCACTTAACGGCTCACAAAAGTAGGCTGTGCCCATCTAAAAGCTTCATTACGTTAACCGCCGTTAGCTTATGGTCCCCATGCAGGGGACTGCGCGAGTGTGCACCGCTGCCCATAACAACAATACCTCGTGAAAAATGGGATCTTAAACATTTTAAAACAATACATAGGATTAATGTCACTGAAATAATTCCAAGGCTCACCTGATCAAAGTCATCGTTAGAGTGCGCCACGCCACGGTCCGGCGGGGGCGTGTCGCGGAAGCGCGCGTCGCGGCGGCACAGCGGCAGCGGCACGAACAGCGCACGACCCGGCGCGCACGCGAACAGTCGGCCGCCGCCGTGCGTGCCGTCACCGAGGCCGCACACGCTCTGCTCTAACTCCACGCCCGCTGTCGGCGTCTCTGGATTAGAAATATAAAAATTGTGATAGCTGCTTAATTTTTATGCGGCGTTTGAAGATGAATAAAAAAAATGATCTTTATATTTCAAAGAAAACATTTTTCAGACGAATATTTTTTGTTCATCTATCTGTCGCATGTCGCATTATATTATTTATACAATAACTTTAACAAATGGCACTATTAGTACTAAGTATTTTTTTAACTTGAGCTTTTTGTTTTTAGATTTACTACATTGCTAAATTCCAATCATTATTATTTCCCAACATTGAGTTACAATAAAATATAATATTAAAATTGCGTAAAGCGAATATGTCTCCGAAATTTTTAGACACATTATATAATATGCTGAAAAACAGTTGCATCGTCATCATTTCATAAAATTACACTTTTTTATTGGATATTATATGAGGTCGACACCTATTACAGCTTGACTCACCATCTATAATCCCAATCCATTTGACGACTCCGTAGTAGTGTTGATCGACATCCGTAGCGACCTCCACCAGCGAACCGACTCCGATGTCCTCCTGCGGCAGGGGCGACGGGGGGGATGGCGCTGGTGCAGGGCGTGGTGACCCCAGCGACGGTGAGTCGTACAACTCCTCAGGATTGTTACTGCTGCATACATCTAAAATAGAAAGATAACTTTTAGTTTTACGATACATAAGAAATTTGCCATTGTAATGTTTTTTGTTCGGCATATAAACAGCAAGCATTGTTTACATTATTAAAAGAACAGAAACCGTTTTATCCTCAACTTTGTAAATTCTATTCTAACACAAAAAAATCTTTGGACATGGGAATCTCTGAGAACTCATATACAGTGTTGTATTAGCCCCTTAATAAATAAAGTAATTCTTTAGGAAATCACGTGTTGGACGCACCAGAAACAACACCAACAAATTGGTAGCACACGAAACGCACGGCTGTTAGAAAATCCGTGTGAAAAATCGTTAAGGTTCGCGGTAATAATCGTATATAAATTTGTGTTATTTCATATCTAAGTACATGTAGTAATACAGCAGATTGTTGATAAACAAAGTAAAAAAGATTACACAGCGTCTAATTTAAAACAATCATTATTTGGACAGAATGACACAGCAACTAAATAAAAACCCAGGCTAGTGTTACTTAAATAGGTGCTACTGTACTGTGTCACAGAATTTAAGAAAAAAAAACACATACTCTGATCATATTCAAACACACATAATGGTATTTCATCAAGGGAAAGTTCTTGAAAATAACACGTGTGAGACATTATTGGCCCTCCACGCGTCTCACCACTCTCGGCCGCCGACCGCTCACCTACTGCGACCGTTCGCCTAAATCTACTATATTTAGATAATAGAAAAACTATATTTAGACTGTGTGTACGAGATGTTTTGTATGCAGTTTGTGCTCTAGTTGAAACATTAACGTTTCACTTAGCTAATAGAATGTAAATTATTAAATATTAGCTGATTACAAATTTTACAGTTTTAAGTTTAAATCAAATATATCAAAATGGTATGTACATACATTTCTCTGTGTACTTGTTGATGTATCTTTTGTTAATAATACTGCTAATACCTAATTAATTTCTGTGATAATTTGAAAAATTCAATGTATTCAACATTGTAGTGTATTTGAGGAACATTTTTCCCTTATCTAGATAAAATCACATATACAACATATGTTTTTGCCATTGGTATACAAGCATTGCATATTTACATCAATTTATTTGGATTAAAAACTTATTTAGGCCTCAATGTTTTTTGTTATAGGAAACTTTTCTATCTTATCTTAGTACTCATCATATCCATAAATGATTACCATTGTATTTTGTGTTATTATAAGTGTTTTTCCTATACTTTTTTTTAATAAACTTACATGCATAGCCTAATTTACAAATATGACAAAAACAACAATGAAAAAGGTATGGTTAAAATTACTTCGCTGTTTGACCATTGGCATAATAAAAGTAAATAAATTCATTTTTTTTTATTCCGGCATAAACTTAGATATTTTTTTAATTATATTCTGGTGGTGGACTTGGTAGACAACAGTTGTGGCTTATTGACTATGCTAAACAAGAGCTGACCATGTTTATGACAAAACATTAGAACAGGGCAGAAGTTGCAAGAATATATTTAATGAATTAAGGCTGGCCGAAATGGTCATAATAAACTGGCTTAAATTGCTATTGGATAGGATACTCAACAAACAGTGACATTCCTTCCACATGAGGTCATTAAAGTCAAAAGTAACCTGTGGTACCAAATATGGTTTTGAATAAATCCTCTGCAATATACATAAAAAAGATAATGGAGTTTGTATGCATGATATATTTTTTATAATATTGCTATATCTTTTAAACCATATATCTTTTGAACTTTTGAAATATTCACAATAAATGTACAATGTTTGAAATCACAGATTATGAGAAAGAATAAAGAAATGCATTTTCAAATATATTTTATAGCTTTACCTACTAAAATACCAGTTTCGATCTTCTTCACCTCATGCACCATTTTACTTCTTGAACTGTGATCTTCTGAGGTGCTAGCAGATGTAGTTTGAGGTTTATTCCGTCTTTTTTCTGGAGCCAGGTGGTTGATAAGATTTACAGACTTGATCCTCTCATGTTGAGACATACTCTGTGCAGTGTGTCTTGAGCTGCGAGGCACTGACCCATACTCAGGACGATCCAGTTCTCTAGGTGGTGGGGGCCAACTCCCCCCAATTAAGTTAAATAGTTCAAGCTAGATAAACAATGATCAATTAATTAACTGAGTACCCATAATTATAATAAACATGAATAGAAAAAGAGTTATTAACCCATAAATAAGTAATGTTTATATGTATTAGAGAATTAGTAATTTCACCATATCTTACAACAAATATCATCAGTAGTTGTTTTGACATGCCTGATTTATTAAAAGCAAGTAACAAACACAAATAGATGAATAGTTAGTATGATTAAAGCCCAATTTTGTGCTAAACTAAAACATCACCTGTGAATTTTGATGTACAAAGTGATTAAGATAAGCTGCAAAATTGAGTGCAAAACCCGTACAGCGCACAATGGTGATGTGATAAGGAATTTGTACTTAATGGAACTTTTGGAACAGGGTAGTTAAAGTTTAGGCGACCTGTGGCTCCCTGCTGCATCTCCCAACCTGTGGCTCTTGCTCCACGCGAAATTCATTGCTCATTCTGATTGCCAGAGTTGTGTGTGAGAAACTACATTATAATAAAGTGCTAAGAGTAAAGCATAAAACTGTCTCTAAAGATAAAAGGACTAACCTGCTGTAGATAATTTAATACTATAAGTTGTTGATTGGCACCCCTTTATAATAACTATTGTTTTAAATAAACTTCAAGAATCTTTAATTTAAAAACAAAATAAATATTTTATACACAAAAGGACAATATGACGTTTGGCAATTTGTCATAAATGACAGTTTGGTTTGACCAGATTGACAACAACAAATACACGACACAATTTTTATGCCAATATAATCTAAATCTCACTTGCATTTCTCTATGAAAATAGAGTAAATTGATATGACCTCCGTGAAGGACATAAGTACTTGACAGGATGATAATGTTTAATATGTCTCACATTTAGTAGAGATGTGTATCACAAGAAATTATCGAAATATTAATACTAGCTGCCCTGGCAAACCTTAATCTGCCACTTTTAAAAATCTCGTTAGTGTTTTCTACATCAGATACTCAGAGAATACCGTTGGTAATTATTTCCTCATAATGTCATTAAATACTTTTTGCGGCATTCAAAAAGCTTTAATAATAAAACTAATCCCTCAGTGAATCTTAGCTATCCAAAAGATTCTTTAAAAACGTATTACATTTCATTTTAAGTATGAGTTCCTTCATAAGAAAGAAAATAACAATATTATTAAAAAATAAGCTACATTTAACACCAATATTTTATTATTACTCCCAAACTCCTTACCTAAATACTCCTTACCTTAACTGAAACTAACAACATAAAATTTTATGTTAAAAGTAAAAAAAGATAAAGTAATATAGGTATGATAATTTATTAAAAAAAATTCAGACAATATTTAAGAAACTCTTCTAATTGTGAAAAATACCAAATATAACAATTTGACACCACATGTCAGACTCATACTAGATAAAATTAAATATTTGTAATTATCGACTTTTTTTTTATTCTAACCCTATGCATGTTAGGTGATGGTGATGATGATGACATTGATTTGATGGATGAATGACAATGACGTTATTCGATGTTTTGACGATTTCGGTTTCGGATTTTATGTTTTTGCAAGTGTCCCTTATTTATGTTTGGTATTAGATTTAGAGTATTACTTTATATAATATAAGCATATATGTATCCTTAATTAATGGCTAAATTCTTACAAAATCCTATATTAATAACACTTGAGTAAGGTAAGTGGTATTGTAGGAAATTTTATATATTATAGAAATTAATGTTAAAACTGCATGTAAAAACTCTTGATATAAACTAATATTAACTTAAATTTTTCATATGGTATAAAAGTTTTAGAGTTCAATGACTCTAAACTCTACGTACTTTTCTTCTAACCCCAGTACTCTTCTGGTTTGATTTTTTAAAATTATGGTATATGTTTCATTTTGCAGCCGTACGCAGACAGTATGATACGTCAAGGGAGCATTGACGATATAAATGCTCATACGTTCCTGAAGATCTCAAATTATGAAGACACAGTCCGCCAGTTGGATATATACTATGCCATTGGTATGATAATATATACAACGTTTAAAAGTGACAAATCCTCTGGTATTTTATAACTTTAGTACTAATGATTTATTTTATAATTTTTGCAGTAAAAAGGCAATTGCTCAGATTCCAAAGCCCCATCACAGGATTATTTCCAGTCCTGTCTTCTGATCTCCATATTGGCAGTGTAAGGGATAGTGTGTACTGTGCAGCTGCAGTATGGGGATTGTACCAGGCCTACAGGTAAAGTACATTGAATTAAAAAAAAATTAACAAGAAATTAATTAGTTATCTGTAATCAAGGTTACCACTTCAACACAATCATGTTACTAAGTGTGGAACTTGCCTCTTAACTGAGAAGACCCAGTGAATTCTCTATCATACTGCTGCAGATGAAGATCAATAATTCAAAACAATCACATTGTTACCTCTATGAACCATTTATTATATAGTTACGAAACTTTGTTTTAGACGAATTGATGATGACAGGGGTAAATCTTATGAATTAGGACAAAGCACAGTAAAATGTATGCGTGGTATACTCGAGTGCTGGGTGAAGCAATCTGCAAGAGTGGAAGCATTTAAGACACGACAGAGTGCTGCCCATGCCCTTCATGTGAAATTCCACCTCACAACTGGAGAACCAGTTCTTTCTGATGATCAGTATCACCATCTACAGATTGATGCTGTCTCATTATACTTATTGTTTCTTGTGCAAATGATTACAGCTGGACTTCAGATAATATACACGCAGGTATGTGAGTGTTATTGTTTATTGGAATTTATAAGGCCCCTCTTTTGCATAAAGGACAGACTTTTATATATCACCTCTGTATTATCAATAAACACTATTCCAGATTATAAACAAGTTATATGATAATAATATAACAAGTTAAATGATATAAACAAGTTATATGATAATGTATCTATTGGTTAGATTTTTTCATTGAGAACTTATTACATAAATAATCTATAATTATATGGATGATGTATGTCCAAGCCAAATACACCATAGGAAACCATAGGATGCTACCAGTGAGATTTTATTGTTATAATCACCTCTGATTGATATTTTATCACTAAATATAGTAACACAAAACCTAATTTTTTTTAGGATGAAGTAGCTTTTGTTCAAAATTTAGTATACTATGTAGAGCGTGCCTACAGAACCCCAGACTATGGCATGTGGGAAAGAGGCTCTAAGTACAATGATGGGAAACCGGAAATCCATGCTTCCTCCATAGGTATGTTATTGTATTTCCCAGTAGATATATACAGTAGGTTTCTATAATTTCCACAGCAAACTAGATCAGTTAAGGTTAAGCCTTTGGGTTGGTGTTGCTTACCCATCTTTCTAAATAGCAATACAACAATCTAAGGATTGTAACTAAAGTAATATAATAGCATGGCAAAATGCTCAAAACTGTTTCCACTACATGGATACTTATGGTCTATAGCAAGGATGCTCAACTTTTTTGACAGTCAGGCCAAACTTAAGTATGATATATTTACTGCGGGCCACTTGTTGTAATTCCTACAAAATTATTCTCAGGACATGCGAAATAAAAAACTTCTAAAATTGCCCAGGCCATTTAAAATCCGTTGGGCAGCCTTGGTCTTTAGACATAGATATATAGGGCCATAGACAATTATTGTTTTCAAACTATTTTATTTATTTAGTTTATCAATGGTTGTTATGTTTAAAATAAGTACAGTTACACATAAAATACACGGATGCAATAAATGCACAACCAATTACAGATAAACATCACAAACAAGAAGCAATAAAGAACAAGAACAAACAAAGAAAACATTAA